>JASPKZ010003827.1:145000-179277 GCA_030220185.1 Diploptera punctata | reverse complement strand
CACAAGCAAGAAGCAACCACATGAAACCCATGCTTAACGTCCCTACCTATCGACGAATCGCTATCAGAGTGTCAAATGCGTTGTCAACTTATTTACTACGTTGCTACATTGTGGTTTGGATTTAATCCAGACATCTGGTGCATAATCTAGTATTTATATATTGTACACTACTGTTTCTCTTGTACTCGTAAACGAAATTGTAGAATAAATTTCGAATCCAGCTCGGGTATCGAACCCGTGCCTAATTGTCGGAAAGTAGTCATTCGCGACCGGGGATCGAACCCGGACCCGCTGCGTGAGAAGGCAGCACGCTACCTCGAGACCACAGCGGGGACTGTTTTGTGAATATTGCAGTATATGTACCTCTGTGGGGATTAGGGTGCTTGCTATTAGGATTGTTTTAACCGAACTAATGTAGTTACGCGTATTTATCCATATATGTAAGCGAGTTATATGGGATCAGCATATCGCCTCAGTGAGACACCTATTGAGCAATTAAGCTATTAGACCAAGAGCCCGTGACTGCCAGACCTTCGTTATTTTATAAAAGCTAAATGTTTCTCAGCGCATGCTTCCAACACATATAGGAACCAAGTGTTACTATGTGCTTTGGGTCATTGTGACTTTGACAGTTAACAGGTAGGAAAGCTGTATAAAATATCGACTTAAATTTATCGAATAATAAAGCGTAATTTTCTTATATTTTTATTTGTAATAATATTATAAATCGCGTTATGCATTGCCAGACACTTAATATGGTGGCAACCCCTTGCCACACACCCTTAAACTTCAATAAATTGTAACTGTCATCATCATCATCATCATCTGCATTCATGGATTAAGTCTGTTGACCCGTTCGACTTAAGTCCATCTTTTGGTCTAGGTGGCTTCCAAATCTGGTTGCCTTTAGGTTTGTATTTTGTTATTTGTTTTGGATATCTGTCTTCATTCATTATGTCTGTGTGTTGTAACTGTACTTATGTTATAGTATAAAAGCTGAATTTTATACATGTTGCTTGGGTAACTATTACAAGATGTTTCGTCAGTAGCCAGACGTTCTGACAGTTCTAATTGTTAGCCAGACAAACGTATAGGGTAGCTGTAGGTGCTGCGACTATTATTATTTAATAATTAATATTTTATTCTAATTAATATTGTTATGTAGTTATGACTAAAAAATCAATGTTTAAAAATTATTCATTATAATTTTCATATTGATAAATAAAAAAAAGCAAATAAATTAATAAATAATGGTTTGGAATTTCATCAACTTTATTTTTAAATTTGAGTTTAATATAAAATTCGACAATCATTAAAAATTGATTGTTTATTCATATATAGTGTTAAAGAATAAAAAAATAGTTTAATTGTATTGAGAGCCATTATATAAAAATAAAAAAAAATGAATTTATCATAAGTAATGGCACGAGTGATTTCCAAATTATCGATAAATTCACGACTCACGAAGTGAGGAGTGAATTTATCTAGATAATTTGGAAATCAAGAGTGGCATTTGTTAGGACTATTTAACGAATAAAATTAAGCTGTTTATTCACAAATCATTATTTAACTATAGTTATTTTAAAATATTTATATATTTAATGTAAACGGCGATGTTTGAAAACAAATGAGAAGCGATAGGTACGCTTCATCTGCTTCTTTTGTTTATCACTGCAACCAGATCATACTATTTATTGCCAAAGGAACGCAATATTGTAAGAATGCTCTCTAGTGGAGAAAAAATGAAACACATCAAACAGTATATTAATTCATTTCTGATGTCGTATGATGTAAATATGACAATTATATTTTTCTGGATTGTTACGTGGGAAAAAATAAATTTAAGAAAGTGCAAACAGTGGTTTCTTTTTTGGTGGTATAATCAATTGCTACAAATGTTTTTATATTAACTCCCGCCATGGCGGCATGTGTTGACATTCATGCACTATATATACAATATGGTAACCGTATTTCTCACAGGCTCAGTCACTGCAAAATAATGGTCAGACCTGTTCAGAATATTAAAAAGGAGGAGCTTTCTTTAATATGGTAATTATAACACTGATAAATATTTCGTGAAACACGACTCTGATTGGTTGTAAAACAGAAATCATTGAAACGTGATTGGCCATTGACTCCCATTTGGGGCATGAGTTAAATAGTCAGTTTATTTCTAGATTTTAACACATGTTTAATGATTTTATTCATTTTCATTATTATGGTCGATATCTTCGTCACTGCTACTCCAGTCCGTTGCTTGATCTTTCTCAATATCGGTTTCATCGTTAGTTTCTGTAAAAATGTAAAAAAGTTACTATGAACAGCTAAACTTTATGTATAATAATTTGAAATAGTATATATGTAATTTATATTTACCTGAGAGAGTGTTTTACTGAATCTCTGACGTAATTTGTTCTTCAATACGTATACTGTGTCAGATGTAAAAGAAGCGTTTGACAGTAAAAAAAAAATGCGAAATTTTGATGCTAGCAGTCTGCCACCCTGTACAACCGAGCTGTTACATCAGTTTTGCAAGCAAAATACATATCTAGCATTTGGAACAATGCTACCAGAATATTCCAACCATATATCAACCAGAGAATAATGGTTAGGTACATGAAGACAACAGTATCATTTTCAATGGTTTGAAAGAGATCAGTTGCCAAATTACGTCAGAGATTCACAGAAACACTCTCGGGGGTTTCTCATGTTATCCCCTGTCACAATTTCTCCATACTCGTCTCATTAATTCAATTTCATTTCATTCATATATGATGGTGCGTCAGATGTGGTCGGCCGTCACCCTTGTCATTCACAGACCTCTATATAGGGACTTCATCTCATCTCATCCCTCGACTAGACCCAGAGTTCGACATGAGTTGAATATATTTTATATATACCTGGGCAGAAATGTTCTGCCCCGAGACGAAATAATCTGCAGCTTTATGCGCCCACGCTCTAACATTCAGCTAATAAGACGACCTCCCGAAACAAGCGCAAATTCCTCTCTAAACTAGTGAAACTATATTCACAACGCTTAATAGAAGTTCTTGTATTGCGAGAAGTTGTCATGATGGAAGTTTCTATTGTTACGTTAGCTCATTCTGAACTTGGCATGGAAATTGTTTCCTGATAACCCGCCTGTTGGCCCTAGTTAATAATAATTATGACATTCGATACGTAATGGCAACTTACTTACTTACTTACTCACTGGCACTATCGAATCCGTAGGTTCATGGCCGCGTGGACATAAGCTCTCCATACATCCCTATCCTGAGCTAATGCTTTCCAATCATTCCCTGTATAATCTACTTCTCTCAAATCATAGTTAATGTTGTTCTCCCACCTCATTCTTGGTCTACCAATTGGGCGTTTTCCTTCTGGCTTTCCTACAAGAAGCTTCCACGCACGTCTTTCATTCCCCATACGTGCAACATGTCCTGCCCATCGCAGTCTACGAGACTTGACTGTTCTTATTATATCTGGCTTGTTATAAAGACCGTGTAGTTCATTGTTATGTAGTCTTCTCCATTCACCTGTCTGTTCATCTCTCTTTGGTCCAAAAATCTTCCTAAGAACTTTATTCTCAAATACTCGTAATCTCCTTTCCTCCCTTAAAGTAAGAGTCCATGTTTCGCACCCATATAATATAACTGGTAGAATTGGCAACACTGTTGTAAACCAGCGATCCTCGTGGTGACCATTGTAATCTTGTAGTATGTTTTTGAGCTGTCTTTGTTGTATAAAACTGTGATATTGAAAGTCTTGAAATAGCAATATTTTGTGAATACATTCACTGTTTCTCACATTTAGTAAGTAATACCGCCATAAAAATATGTTCAGTAGAATTTGTTTAGAAGATGGAATTGAGAAGTACTCGAACATCCATCAAATACACGGAAGATAAACCCATATGATATAACTTATTCACAGATACCAAAGAACCTCTACGAGGCATTTCATTTCAATCAAGAGTTGATATCCATAAAGCCCTAGATCTATCAGATGAAAGAGATATCCACAATGGTGCTGCAGATGGAGTTCGTATCTTTCAAGAGTATGGCAGAAGACTATAAAGAATATTCGCAATGTCAAAAATAGCCTAAATAATGTTTGTGATGTTATGACAGTGGTAGCATTACTTATGAAATGTCCTAGTAATTACAGAGATTCTTTAACCCGGGTCAGATGAATTTTTTTCTCATTAGTTAAGATAACTGGTCAACATGATTTTTGTCTCATGAGTACCAATAGTTGTAGTTAATGCAGTTTTTATCGTGTTTTCAAATATGTATTCGGAATTTCTCCATCACCCACAGTTTTGTTTCTATTTCAATTTAAATTAATGGATTTAAATAATTATTTTTTAATAAACGTTTTTTGGTCCATTTGTCCATTGTAAAATAAAACCAAATGAGCTAACTCAAATGGTTTCAGCTATGGAAAAGAAATATTAAGGCAAATGGAATCCTAATATGCTGGCCGATTATTGTTGGACCATCAAGAGGGATGCTCCACAGGCGAAATATAGCAGAAAATCGTCATTTCTTACTTTCTAGGTGAATCCGAATCTTCTAATATAATCTAAATAAATCTAAATCTAAATAAATCTAAATCTAAAAATATAAATCTAGTTACGAATGTAGAAAATATTAACGTGTTTGAAATTATAAATGCATGTCTCTCGGAAACCATACGTGATAGAGAAAACCCGATATCATATTTGAATTCAGGAGAAAAAATAATATCACGATCACATATTTTTCTTTCTGAGACAAAAAAAAAAGTTTATTTTTTGTTGCTCAGTGTAATCAGATGATGTATCTGGAAACATTACTTTCGATAGCACTGGATTGTTGCATTTTTACACGCTTTATATTAGCTTGACCAGTATCTATCTATCTATGTAATGGAATCTTTCAACGCGATTTTCACCCACTTAAAATCATGGGATCGACTTGAAACTTTGTATACTTGTAGAGGACCCGTGGCAATACAATAATTTCATATTTATTTTTTAAAATCCTGGCCATAATCATCAGAAAATAAAAAAAGTGTTTTTGTATCAATATAACGGAATCTTTCAACGCGATTTTCACCCACTTAGAAACATTGGATTGACTTGAAACTTTGTATACTTGTAGAGGACCCGTTGGCAATACAATAATTTCATATTTATTTTTTAAAATCCTGGCCATAATCATCAGAAAATAAAAAAAGTGTTTTTGTATCAATATAACGGAATCTTTCAACGCGATTTTCACCCACTTAGAAACATTGGATTGACTTGAAACTTTGTATACTTGTAGAGGACCCGTGACAATACAATAATTTCATATTTATTTTCTAAAATACTGGCCACAATCATCAGAAAATCAAAAAATGTGTTTTTGTATCAATGTAACGGAATCTTTCAACGCGATTTTCATCCACTTATAAACATTGGATCGACTTGAAACTTTGTATACGTGTAGAGGACCCGTGACAATACAATAATTTCATATTTTGTTTCTAAAAAATGAAAACTGGTATAATAGGTTGCGGACTTGTCGAGTTTTAGTCAATCGTTGTAAGAACTCAGTTGGTAGAGCAGTATATAGTTTCAGTAATACATATGTCGCTGGTTCAAATCCGGCTGGGAGGGTTTTTTTTATAGAAGAGTATTACTTTTAGCTCATACTAATTTAAAGATATTTACATTTTTATCTTATTCTGTAAAATATTAAAACTAAAAAATAAAAAATAAGTAATAGTTTTAAAAAACTAAAAGAACACGCTTCATTAGAAAACTAAAAAATGAAAAATAATTTTAATTTCCAATACGCTTGGGATAAAATAAAGTGGTCAACAAAAAATCATCTCCAACACATATAGAATAAATTTAGAGTTATCAACAAAAAGAAAATAATTTTACCATCAAAAGCGTGGGGTGATTTTTATGATGTTTACATTTTATTCTTAGAGAGCTCACTTTTACCAATATCTCTTTATTATCAAATATATTAATTGATATAGAGCACCCCACGCTTTTGATGGTAAAATTATTTTCTTTTTGTTGATAACTCTAATTTTATTCTGTATGTGTTGGAGATGATTTTTTGTTGACCACTTTATTTTATCCCAAGCGTATTAGAAATTAAAATTATTTTTCATTTTTTAGTTTTCTAATAAAGCGTGTTCTTTTAGTTTTTTAAAACTATTATTTATTTTATATAAGAACGTAAAGTGATGTAGTGAGGCATAGTATGAAATAAAAGTGATATAGGATGATTTTTTCAATCACAAGTAACAATTTTCCTTCCAAGTAAAAAGCTACTCCGAAATCAATCTGCCAGTAATGAAATTAGACGATTTATGTCCTTGTTGCACTGTTGGAGGACAGATCTTTGGCAAGTGAAGAGTTTCAATCGTGAAATTGGCTTAATCTCACAGTTTCAACCATCTTGCTTGTGCCTCCAGCGAGCAGACATTCCACGCGGTTGATTAATTATACTTGTTAACAATTATTCATTGTAACGTACATGTTCTTTGAATTAAACTAACATAAATTCATTTATTCAGCCATAACATTCTATTGTCTCTTCATCTTCAACGAATTTCGTCTGAATGTAAGTAATAAGTTTGCATTCATTTTGAGGCCGAAACAGGTCAACAAATGGCCTAAATTCGTGAATGTACTATGATGATGATTTTTTTAATTCTTACAAATTCGATGTCGGCCGCGGTGGACAAGTGGTTATGCTCCTTGTCTCTGGTCCCGAGGGTCGCGGGTTCAGACCCGGCCGGGGTCGATGGATTTTTTATGACGGAAAAATCCAAGGAGCAAGTCCTCCGAGAGGGACTTTAAGCCGTGGGTTCCGAGTCTGGGGATTTTCAGGCTCATAAAAAATCCTTAAGCCTGAATGAAAAGGCCTCTAAGCAAAATTTACCAAATTGTCCCGTCCTAGTACTACCTTGGTTTCCTAGATGTCAGTATGAGGCGGAACGCTGACCATCTATACGAAAACAAGTGTAACTAAATTAATATGGTTCAAATTCTTCCCTGTAGGGGGAGAGCGCCTAAATCTCTGTTAAGGGAAAACATGGGCTTACAATACAGTACAATACAAATTCGATCCTTCGTACTAACTAGTAACTAACTAACTCACTGGTATTATCGTTTCACGGCCGCGAGGTCATAAGCTTTCCTTACATACCTATCCTGAGATAATGCTTTCCAATCATCCCTGTGTAATGAAGCTCTCAGATCGTGGTTAATGTTGTTCCCCCACATCATTCTTGGTTTTCCTACTAGACGCTTTCCTTGCCCCTCTTCCGTTCCATATTCGTGTCACATGTCCTGCTCATAGCAATCTACCAATATCCGCGTTTCTTGACGGTTTTATTTTTACGGTCAAAGATGGTCATTCTTTCGACATGGTATTTTTTCTTCTTCTGGCTTACATAATTTTTGGTTTTTCCTACAAGACGGTTTCCTTGCCCCTCTTTCATTCCATATTCGTGTCACATGTCCTACCCATCGCAGTCTACCATGTCCGAGTTTCTTGACGGTTGTATTTTTACGGTAAAAGATCGTCACTCTTTCGACCAACGTACTTTTTTCGTCTGGCTTATTGCCTTCGACCTGTCTGGCATGCGTAACCTTTTCGGCAGCAATACTACCGCCCCCATAGCTATTGGGGGTCATTTAAGCACGCAAGCCTCTCCACCGCGACAAAGTAAAGATACCATGGAGGGGATCCTACGTGCTGCACGTCAATTGATTTTGACTAACATGTAAATATGTATGTGTGTGTGTCTGTCTGTTAACTCTCTTAGATCAGAACCTTTTTTTCGGAACCAAACTCGGCGCAATAGAAATCAACTAAGAAAAGTAGAGCGAGTTCAATAACCAACATAATTGGATCATTAGGGTTATATTTAACCTGAAACAAAAATATAGAAATCACTCTAGCGGCCGCTATTTTCCATTTTTCGCGAGGAAATTTGGTATAGAATAGAACGGGAAAGGTATTCTCTAAATATCAGCGAAATCCCTTCATTTGGAGTACGAGTTTGCTGAAAGCCGAATTTTAAAATATCACCCTAGCGACTGCCATGAATCAAACTTGAATAATGTGATTTAGTTGACAAAAGAATGAAACAATCCATAAAACGCCAAAACCGGACCACAAATTCAACTTGCTGAAGAATTTGCTAGTTTAAACAATTCTTGCGTGACGGACTTTTTATATACTTTTTCTGCATATAATAATATATTTATATTGTCTATCATTTTAAATAATGGCATTTTGGTGAACAGAACATTTAAGATCAAAAATCATAATAGAAAACAAACCTCTGGAACAAATAACAAATTTTAATTATTTGGGTTGCAATTTTTCTATAAACACAAAAAACTGAAAGAGACGTAAATGTGAAACTGTCAAGATTTCAAATGATATGCGGAACTATACGAGGTACATAAAACATTAAAGAACAAAACAAGAAGAGATACTAGATTGAATTTTTATAAAACATTGGCAGTTCCTGCATTACTTTGTGGGACTGAAACTTGGGTAATGAGCAAAAAAAATTACAAAGTAGAATATAAGGTGCAGAAATGAACTTCCTTAGAAGAACAAAAAGCTGCACAAGAATGGATCGGTTAAAGAATGAAGATATAAGAACAGAGTTAAATATACATCCAGTAAATGATAACATCAAAGGATATAAAGAAAAATGGTTTAGACATGTAGAAAGAATGAACGTATCAAGAATGCCAAAACCAGCATTTAACTACAAGCCAAGAGGTTCAAGGAATGTAGGAAGGCCAGTGAAAAGTTGTACAGAACAACTGTGAAGCGGAACAGGCATGTTGCCTAGCCCGTGAAGTGAAGAAGAAGAAGAAGTTTGTAACTAAGGGCCAGTTTAACCAACAGAGGTAACTGTATTACGCCAGTTTTCCCCATGTATAATACATAGCTTAAACTGGCGTAATATAGTTACCTCTGTTGGTGAAACCGACTCTAAGAGAGAAATATTAAGGGTGTTGCAAAAAGCGCTGACAACGAAGGTGAGATAGTATAATGAGATATGTTGAGCATTTTTAATAAGGTACCAATGTCCGGAAAGTATTCGTTTTCACACTATGACTAGCTAATTGTCACAAGATCAGTATTAGTTCCAAGAATTTGAAGACTCGTTACATGAAACACTTCACATGTAAGGAACATGTGATACGTGGCTTCGCAACGGAATGTGGCTGCAACACGACAGAGCTCCAGCTAACTTCGATGTCAGTGTGAGGAGACATTTGGATACCACGTATCCAGGTCGAGGGGGACCAGTCCCATGGCCTCCTAGATCACCTGATCTTAACCCTCTCGACTACTTTTCGTGGAGCGACATGAAACTGTCTACCAGACTCCAGTAGTGGCATGTATGGATTGCATAGCCCGAATTCAAGGTGCTACAGAAATAATTCAAACGAGGCCACGCGTATTTGAACGTGTGCGCCAGTCGCTACACCGCCGATGAATGCTCTGCAATGAGGTGGAAGGTGGATATTTTGAAACCTTGATATTACTGTGACAGTATTGTCAAGTATTGAGTCTTGAAATCCAACTAATGGAATTCTTGAGAAGTTCGCTACTCATAGTGTGAAAACACATAATTTCCGGAGATTGGTACATTATTAAAAATAATCAGCATATGTCATTACACCACCTCACCTCTGTTTTCGGTGTTTTTTTTTTTGCAACACCCTCCTATATGTTACCTGAGAGAAATATATATGTTGATTTTTTCTTCCAAAATAATTTAGGAAATATCTTAAAATGAAGTGGTAAGTTCAGCTGAAAGTAACCTAAAATCTGCATATTTGCAATGTGAAATATGTATTGGTTATTGCTCAGACAGTGTAGCAAACATCACAAAAACCCGCTAACAAAGAAGTGAATGCTAAACTAATCTGGTAAACTAAATCGCCCATTTTCTCACCCTAACTTACCCATTAATGTAGGTTGATTCCTGGGGTAGAATTCGCTTAAATGCAAATAAACATGTTGGCAATTGGCTCTAGCGGGAACATCTGTTATCACATTGGCCAAATGATGAAATCTATCGATTGTTCTGCAATTGAATACTTACAGGTGTCACGGTATCATAGAATAACCTGGATCGCAAATAATTATTTTTTAACAGATGCGTATTCGTGCATTGTTTTATACAGATGGTGAATATTTGTATGATCTTCGCGTAGTACACTGAAATAAAACTTTTTTTTTTCCTTTGGTACTTTCAACAGAACACACAAAAAGCAGCTGGTGTGTTGCCAACTTTCCTTGTGTAACATTTACAAGGAATGTTTATGAGGCCTCTGGGCAAATTTTGTCAGTTTTTCACCCCCATTCCTTTCGTCCATCATTCCTTTAAGTTCATCCTTCAACAGGCGGCTTGTTCTTAATGTATTTTCCATTTCATCCACATCACTAAATGCATATATCATAAATACGATAATTACAAGGATGATAGACTTAAATGTATAGCACTTAGTGCAGGCGTATCTTACAAGGGCAAGAATAGACTAAAAGCTCTAGAAATGGATTATTTACGCAGAAGTGTCAAAAGTCAAAATTAGAACATGTCACAAATAAGGAAATTGGAAACATAATAACGGCTGGGGGACTCGACATGCTAACCACATGTCACCCCTACACTGTCTGTTGATCATCTACCTCTGTGATTGACACATGTGGATGTGAAGGGCCAGCAGCCGGCTGGTAAAAGGGCAACCGCTGAAAAGTGGAAAGACCCTCAATCGGAAATCGGAAACATAATGGAAGCAGAAGAAAGCATAATTGAAAGAATTGGAAAAATCAGTCCGTCGCCATGGCGTAGTCCACTCCGGCGACCCGGGTTCGATTCCTGGCGGGGTAGGGGATTTTAAATCTCCACCTTGGGTCTGGGTGTGTGTATGTCCTATCCTTGTGTCTATGTGAGAACTAAAGAAAGTTAACAAACAGGTAAAACAAAAAAGAAAGAGGTAAAACAAGAAGGAAAACCAGTATAAAACGAAAAAAAAAGGTAATTAAAGTGGTTAGGACATGTTTTAAGAATGGAAGATGAGCGATGGCCGAAGCAACTATATCAATGGCATCCGACCAGAAAGAAGAAAAGAGGGAAACCAAAGTTAACATGGAAGGAAAACATGAAGACATTAATGCAAGCAAGAGGGCTAAGCATTGAAGATGCCCAAGATCGTGGGCTTTGGAGATTTGGCAAGAAAAGACGGCAGCAGCTGTAAAAACCCGAAGATAGAAAAATAGAATATCTTACAAGGGAACTGTTAACCATTGCATGTCGGAACCTACCTTAAAATTTCTCCCAGAGAAGCGTTGTAATGTACGAACACCGTATTAAAATTTTTCTGCTTCTTTTAACTGTAAGATAATATAATCCAGCGCCAAATCTCTCATTTAAACTTAAAAAAAACTTAAACTCCATTATCGTCAAGCCTAGAAGGCCCTTTGCATGCCATCCGGCTGCTGGTCTCACTTTCACCTGTGGTAGATGATCATCCAGCCAGTGTAGGAGTGAAATATGGCCAGCATATCGGGTTCCCCAGCCGTTACAGCTGGTTTTCTCAACCTAGAGCTAATACTTATTGTAGCTATCCAAATTCCTCACGATGCTGGGTAGGCACCGGTGTCATACTGGCCGAAATTCCATGAGAAAATTTCTTCCCCCCTGGAGACCCGAACCAGGGCAAGTCCCGCAGCTCTGCGCCAAATCATCTTACCTTAACCACTCGGCTACGACGCGGGACTCTCTTTTAAGCTACAGGAAGGTAATACAACTCCCGACTTTATGCATTGGATAACTATTTCAATCTGCCGTACGCGCCGCGTCCCGCCTTACTCCGCCCCGCTCTAATTCAAGCTGGGAAGTCCACTTGCTTGGCACAGTAGATTGTCATTGCTGAATTCTGGCTTCGATTTCTGTGCCTTGCAGTTAAAAGCGTCAGATAAATTTTAGACATGACCTTGGTATATCATTACGCTTCTTTGGGAGAAATATCGATTTAGATCTCGACATGTAATTGTTGACAGGTCCTTGTAAGTTTAATATTTCCTTACATACACGATTTTTCGTGCTCCAGTATCCTGGGCCTTACAAACACATGACCTGCCTGCAAATTATTACACAGCTCTACAAAAAAAATTGTTGCCCTGGATAACTCTGTGAATTTCTATGTTTTCAAGTGCACAGTTTACGAATATATTCATGAAAGTGCTGCATGTGCTCTAAAAAGTTATAGAAGAAAATCTTATAAAAGACGTTTCACTGAAGTATAACATGGGTTTTAGACATGTTTCTTTCTATTTACGTCGGTGTATATTAATTAAAAAACAATTGGCATTATAAATATATGTTTTTTTTCATATTTTCCGATTTTTGTAGTGTAAAATGAAAATAAAGATTAAAAAACAGAGCAAATCTTCCAAAATCATTGATAGTTTAATGAATTGTGAGCATAAATTTATCCGAAATTAATCTTATAACAAGGGCAACAAAACCACTGGTGACCAGTGTTATTACCTCTAGAAAACATAATTTTTGACCACAAAAGAACATGGGAGTCCTCCTCCTGATGAGCTACCAGTTAAGTTGCAGGGTCACTTTTCAGGCGAATATTTAGATATGGCACATTATTTACTCACACATTCTTATAAACAAGACGAATATAATTCAGAATATTCTTATGGTCAGATGGTGATAGGGGAATATTTTGAACGTTTCCTGACATTTGTCTTATATGTGAGGAAAATTCCCAAAGACATCTCATCCAGGATATTTGTCCCGTCCGGTGATTGAACCCCATCTTACTGGGTATGAAACAGTGAAATTATTTCTAGATCACGATAATGGATCAATAGGCCCATGTGCTTAATAATGGAAGAAAAAACATTAATCTATTCATGCAGTATTCATGTAATGAAATATTTACCTAAAAGGTCCGTCTCCTCCACTTTATTAGTTATTTAACTGTAGCGCTTTCGGGACTAGTCCCATCATCAGCAGAATTCAAAACTGGTGTTTGACTGAAGTTCTGGTAGAGGGGATTACACGTACTAGGTGCGTTTTCATTTAAATTTGAATAATACCTCAATGGAACTTCATCATGAATCTTATTAATGCTCTTCTTTTACCAATAAAAATAATAATTTTATTATTATTTATGTGTAATTATATTAATATTAATATTTTAATTTTTTTCTAATTAGATTGTTTTCATAAGTAATGCCACGAGTGATTTCCAAATTATCGATAAATTCACGACCCACGAAGTAAGATCTAGGGAATTTGGAAATCAAGAGTGGCATTTGTTAGGACTATTTAACGAATAAAATTAAGCTGTTTACTCACAAATCATTTTTTAACTATAGTTATTTTAAAATATTTATATTTAATGTAAACGCGATGTTTGTAAACAAATGACAAACGATCGGTACGCTTCATTTGCTTATTTTGTTCGTCACTGCAACCAGATCATGTTATTTATTGCCAAAGGATCGCAATATTGTAAGAATGCACCCTAGTGGGAAAATTTATAACCATCGTTATAGGTATTAATTAATTTCTGATGTCCTACGATGTAAATTTGTAGATTATATTTTTCTGCAACGTCATTTCCTGGAAAATAATTCGTTTAAGAAAGTGCTAACAGTGGTTTTTTTTTGTGGTATAATCAATTGCTACAAATTTTTCATATTATCTCTCGCATGTGCTATCTGCTGACAGTCATGCACTATATAGACAATCTGGTAGCCGTATTTCTTACAGAGTCAGCCACTGCAAAATAATGCTATGACCTATTCAGAATGTTAAAAAGGAGGAGCTTTCTTTAATATGATAAACTTCGGTTGATAAATTCGAGGCGAAACACGACTGTGATTGGTTGTAAATAAAAAATCATTGAAATGTGATTGGTCATTGACTTCCATTTGAGACATGAGTTAAATAGTCAGCGAAATCAAGACTCTCTTGATGTGGACTTTTCTCGTGAAATTGAGTTTTGTGTTGGTATATTCTGCACTCGAACATGCATGTTTTACCTTGAATTGTTCTCTTGGGCTGCTCTAATTCTCGCATCGTTGAAGCTAGACTGAAAACATATAGTAGGAGTACATAACACACAAAAAAACTCAATTTAGAAAAAAAGTGGACTGAGGCCCTTACTGCATGAATTGATTCAAAATAAATTAAATACATTATAAAGGGTGTAAGTAATATAAGTGCGAGTATTTTAAGCATGAATTATAATCAAAATAATTTATACAGTTTTGATCGCAAAAAAAAGTACATAAATTCATAGGTGCAATACTTTATAATGATATTGAGTATTCGTCTAATTGTGGCATATGTAGGCCTAACTATCTACAATGCCGTAAAAGCTCAATGTTGAGTCTTTGGCCTCTCCTTTGTTAGGTGTTACTATACCAAGTTAATTTAGTTGCACTTATTTCACTACAGATGTCATGAATGGTATGCGATCAACAGACATCTAACAGGCAAATAATGTATTTATAGGATTATGAAGGTCGGTATATTTAGCTTAGTGGTCAATTTATTTAGGCTTAATGATCTTTTACGAATGTGAAAATCTTTTTACTCGAGACCCACGGCTTAAAGTCCGTCTCGGAGGACTTACTTCTTGGATTTTTCCATCTTAAAATATCCATCGGCCCCGACCGGGTTTGAACCCGCGACCCTCGGGACCAGAGGCAAGGAGGATAATCACCGCGGCCGACCTGGCACAGTATAGGCCTATATGTGACATAAAATGACACGCTTTTTACTTCGGTATTTTTTTTTTTACCTCTCGGTCTGTAATAACAAATTAAAAGGTCTTCTTATATCTTGTAAGCCCATGTTTCCCTTAACAGAGATTTAGGCGCGCTCCCCCTCCAGGGAAGAATTTGGACCATACTAATTTAGTTACACTTGCTTTCGTATAGATGTCATTTGAGTGGTCCGTGGTCAGCGTTCCGCCTGATACCGACATCTAGGAAACCAAGATAGTACTAGGACGGGAAAATTCGGTAAATTTTGCTTAGAGGCCTTTTCATTCAGGCTTAAAGATCTTTTACGAGCCTGAAAATCTTCAGACTCGGGACCCACAGCTTAAAGTCCCTCCCGGAGGACTTGCTCCTTGGATTTTTCCATCCTAAAAAATCTATCGACCCCGGCCGGGTTTGAACCCGCGACCCTCGAGACCAGAGGCAAGGAGCATAACCACCGCGGCCGATAAATTAAAATATACGAAATGAAATAAACATTTTATTGGTGTTACACAAAAGAAAATGACAACGTTGCAGAAGCATCTTATGTATTTTATCGATAAATTCTAAAGAAAAAAAGTTTCATTTCATATCCCCTACGTATTGTGTGAAAATCAGTCCAAAACTCAGCGTCGATATAAAGTAATGCACCAATGAACATCTCTATAAAAATTAGGCTATTCTATGCCATCGTGTCACCTGTGAGTATTCGATCGGAAAACAAGTGACTACTAGCGTCATGTTAGCCAATGTGATAACACATGTTCTAGTTAGAGCTAATTGCTAACATGTTTACTCATAACAAAGGGATTATTTCCGAGGAGTCCAGCTACATTAGTGGGCAAGTTAGGGTGAGAAAACGGGCAGAGTTAGATGGGCATATTAGTGTTAGTTTGGGCAAGTTAGGGTGAGAAAACGGGCAGAGTTAGATGGGCATATTAGTGTTAGTTTGGGCAAGTTAGGGTGAGAAAACGGGCAGAGTTAGATGGGCATATTAGTGTTAGTTTGGGCAAGTTAGGGTGAGAAAACGGGCAGAGTTAGATGGGCATATTAGTGTTAGTTTGGGCAAGTTAGGGTGAGAAAACGGGCAGAGTTAGATGGGCATATTAGTGTTAGTTTGGGCAAGTTAGGGTGAGAAAACGGGCAGAGTTAGATGGGCATATTAGTGTTAGTTTGGGCAAGTTAGGGTGAGAAAACGGGCAGAGTTAGATGGGCATATTAGTGTTAGTTTGGGCAAGTTAGGGTGAGAAAACGGGCAGAGTTAGATGGGCATATTAGTGTTAGTTTGGGCAAGTTAGGGTGAGAAAACGGGCAGAGTTAGATGGGCATATTAGTGTTAGTTTGGGCAAGTTAGGGTGAGAAAACGGGCAGAGTTAGATGGGCATATTAGTGTTAGTTTGGGCAAGTTAGGGTGAGAAAACGGGCAGAGTTAGATGGGCATATTAGTGTTAGTTTGGGCAAGTTAGGGTGAGAAAACGGGCAGAGTTAGATGGGCATATTAGTGTTAGTTTGGGCAAGTTAGGGTGAGAAAACGGGCAGAGTTAGATGGGCATATTAGTGTTAGTTTGGGCAAGTTAGGGTGAGAAAACGGGCAGAGTTAGATGGGCATATTAGAGTTAGTTTGGGCAAGTTAGGGTGAGAAAACGGGCAGAGTTAGATGGGCATATTAGTGTTAGTTTGGGCAAGTTAGGGTGAGAAAACGGGCAGAGTTAGATGGGCATATTAGTGTTAGTTTGGGCAAGTTAGGGTGAGAAAACGGGCAGAGTTAGATGGGCATATTAGTGTTAGTTTGGGCAAGTTAGGGTGAGAAAACGGGCAGAGTTAGATGGGCATATTAGTGTTAGTTTGGGCAAGTTAGGGTGAGAAAACGGGCAGAGTTAGATGGGCATATTAGTGTTAGTTTGGGCAAGTTAGGGTGAGAAAACGGGCAGAGTTAGATGGGCATATTAGTGTTAGTTTGGGCAAGTTAGGGTGAGAAAACGGGCAGAGTTAGATGGGCATATTAGTGTTAGTTTGGGCAAGTTAGGGTGAGAAAACGGGCAGAGTTAGATGGGCATATTAGTGTTAGTTTGGGCAAGTTAGGGTGAGAAAACGGGCAGAGTTAGATGGGATATTAGTGTTAGTTTGGGCAAGTTAGGGTGAGAAAACGGCAGAGTTAGATGGGCATATTAGTGTTAGTTTGGGCAAGTTAGGGTGAGAAAACGGGCAGAGTTAGATGGGCATATTAGTGTTAGTTTGGGCAAGTTAGGGTGAGAAAACGGGCAGAGTTAGATGGGCATATTAGTGTTAGTTTGGGCAAGTTAGGGTGAGAAAACGGGCAGAGTTAGATGGGCATATTAGTGTTAGTTTGGGCAAGTTAGGGTGAGAAAACGGGCAGAGTTAGATGGGCATATTAGTGTTAGTTTGGGCAAGTTAGGGTGAGAAAACGGGCAGAGTTAGATGGGCATATTAGTGTTAGTTTGGGCAAGTTAGGGTGAGAAAACGGGCAGAGTTAGATGGGCATATTAGTGTTAGTTTGGGCAAGTTAGGGTGAGAAACGGGCAGAGTTAGATGGGCATATTAGTGTTAGTTTGGGCAAGTTAGGGTGAGAAAACGGGCAGAGTTAGATGGGCATATTAGTGTTAGTTTGGGCAAGTTAGGGTGAGAAAACGGGCAGAGTTAGATGGGCATATTAGTGTTAGTTTGGGCAAGTTAGGGTGAGAAAACGGGCAGAGTTAGATGGGCATATTAGTGTTAGTTTGGGCAAGTTAGGGTGAGAAAACGGGCAGAGTTAGATGGGCATATTAGTGTTAGTTTGGGAAAGTTAGGGTGAGAAAACGGGCAGAGTTAGATGGGCATATTAGTGTTAGTTTGGGCAAGTTAGGGTGAGAAAACGGGCAGAGTTAGATGGCATATTAGTGTTAGTTGGGCAAGTTAGGGTGAGAAAACGGGCAGAGTTAGATGGGCATATTAGTGTTAGTTTGGGCAAGTTAGGGTGAGAAAACGGGCAGAGTTAGATGGGCATATTAGTGTTAGTTTGGGCAAGTTAGGGTGAGAAAACGGGCAGAGTTAGATGGGCATATTAGTGTTAGTTTGGGCAAGTTAGGGTGAGAAAACGGGCAGAGTTAGATGGGCATATTAGTGTTAGTTTGGGCAAGTTAGGGTGAGAAAACGGGCAGAGTTAGATGGGCATATTAGTGTTAGTTTGGGCAAGTTTAGGGTGAGAAAACGGGCAGAGTTAGATGGGCATATTAGTGTTAGTTTGGGCAAGTTAGGGTGAGAAAACGGGCAGAGTTAGATGGGCATATTAGTGTTAGTTTGGGCAAGTTAGGGTGAGAAAACAGGCAGAGTTAGATGCGCATATTAGTGTTAGTTTGGGCAAGTTAGGGTGAGGAAATCGGCGAGTTAGTATAGCATTCACTTGTTTGTTAGCGGTTTTTTTGTGATAAGTTAGCTGCACTGTCATACATATTTATTATGTTATACATTATACAGTCCACCGCTGTGGTCTCGAGGTAGCGTGCTGCCTTGTCACGCAGCGGGCCCGGGTTCGATCCCCGGTCGGGGCAGCTTTTTCTGGGTTGGGTTTTTATCAGGGTTTTTCCTCACCTGTAAGACAAATGTCAGGAAAACTTTAAGGCCCAAACGGTCTCCGAAATCATATGGCCAACATCATCCTTCACCGGCGTGGAAAGCAACGGGAAGCTACCACACCTACAATTCCCTAATAAAGCTGCAAGCATAGCATGAAAATGCTATGATTGCAGTGAAGGACCTGCCTTCGGGCAGAATTACTATGGATGGATGGATACATTATACACTAATGGATATTTTACATTGTAAATATGGTGATTTAAGCTACTTTGAACTCAACTTCTCTCTACATTTTAAGGTATTTTTCGTATTTTTTGGGGAAAAAATCAACATATATATTTCTCTCAGGTAATTATTCACACACTGCAATAATAAATTGTGTGTTTTTTTCCGTTTTTCATACAATCCCCAAAAAATTATTTTCTGAAAAATAAACCTTAGGTTCGCGACCCATAGATCACAACTGTAAAACAATTAATTATACCTTCAGATTCTAAATCGTATCACTTTTCTAACAAAATAGTTAATAATAGACAAAACCAAAAATTATTTTCAATACTTTGTCCTTTCATATTAAATATTTTATCCCTTTTGCCACAAGAATTTCATATTTAAAGTCTGCGCTATTAAAAGTGTTTCCTCCCTGTATAGTTTTAAGAAAGTTATAAAAATATGCACTAAACTTCATTAGGCACATTATAATAAATAATTCAGTACACTTACTTTTACATTGTTTGTGAGTCGGGAAATCCTTGTTACAAGAGAGCAGGGAAACAATGGCGCATCAAGTAACATGTTCCTTGTAGATACACAATCAGATGGCGCAGTGCACTTAGTCTTCATCAGCCATACACACACATATCTTCAACTGTCAACGGATCCCGCAACAACCTGGAATATTTTAAATAATCTACAATTGCCTCATACGTAAAAGGAAAAAATTATTAAAATGGATCGGAATCAGACTTATGATCTGATATTATGGAGATAGACCGCTAATCCTTGTATATTTGTATATCTAACTAACTAACTAGCACTATCGAGCCCGTAGGTTCATAGCCGCGCGGACATAAGCTGTTCACACATCTCTATCCTGAGCTAATACTTTGCAATTATCTCCCTATGATCTATCTCCCACAAATCATGGTTAATATTATTTTCACCTCATTCTTGGTCTACCAACTGGGCGTTTTCCATCCGGTTTTCCTACAAGAAGCTCCCATGCTTCTTTTTCATTTCCAGCTCGTGCCAGATGTCCGCAGGGAATAGAATCCAAGGGCAGATCAAGAAGATGATGAGGGGAATACATAGCGTTAATTAGGATTACACAGGTCTATTGTCGCTGAACAGAAGTGGGTGAAGAGTACTAGTGAACGATAAAATTGAACTATAATTATTCTATATCATAATATAGGCTTAGAAATAACATTTTTTTTTTCTCTTGTAGAGTAGCTCCCAAAGTGACTCGCGAAGCTTCAGCTTTGCTATTGCAGGAGGATCCAGTCTTTTATGGGACAGAGTGACTTATCCATTAATTTTTTTCATACGAACGTAGTCGGCCGAGGTGGATTAGTGGTTAAGTTCCTTGTCTCTGGTCCGAGAGTTGCTGGTTCAAACCCGGCCGTGGTAGATGGATTTTTTAGGGTAGAAAAATGCAAGGATCAAGTCCTCCGAGAGGGATTTTCAGGCTCGTAAAAGATCCTTAAACCTAAATAATCAGACCTCTAAGGACATCTTCATCCTAGTACGGTAATACCTTAATTGCCTACTAGATGTCTCATTTTTTTTAAATTTCTTTCTTTCTCGTTTTCTTTTCGTTGACACTGTTCTCCCTTTTTGTTTTACCTTTGTTAACCTTTATATCTTATTCACGCATACAAACACAAGACAGGACACACACCCAGACCCAAGCTGGAGATTTAAAATCCCCTACCCCGCCGGGAATCGAACCCGGGTCGCCGGAGTGGAAGGTAGGGACTCCACTGACTACGTCACGGCGACGGACAATTCTTGAAATCTGTAGGTAATTAAATGTAATTAATTACTAGTAGTAATAGGACTTTATTAGAATAAAAGTAAGATATATACAATGTTATTTACAAATATGGGCAGTACGGACAGTAAGCCGTACGTGCTGTTGACAGTCCGTTACAATAAAGTAATATTTGGTTATAGTATAAAGAAAAACAAAAATAAAACACAATGGCATTATAATTACATAATAATACAATAACATATACATAAATTATGTAGAATTGTTAAGAATGAATGGTATTGCATTTTGATGACATTTATTTATTCATGAATGAGTGTTGTTCTTATTTTCCGCGTTTTGTCCAGAAATTTACCCAAGTTTATCCAATTTTCTGGGTTTATTAACCCGTAGCATGCCATTCTTTCACGATTTGAATTTAGAAATCTTTCCGGTAATAATTGACGCCTCCAATATTCTAAATCGTTACATTTTCCTTATATATGTATCTCGCCTCCAACGCCCCCGCACATTGGACATATTCGCCTATCGTGAACATCGGTAAGATTTACAAATGTCCATGCCCATAGCCTAAACCTGGTCTCTCTTTAAATCCTAGGTTGAATATATGAGATTCTTTTCCCCAAATTTGTTTAGGTCTCTTTGTAAAAACAGTGAGCGTTTTCCTATACATTCTGCGAAAATATCTTGTTGGTTTATATCTAAGTACCTACTTCTTATTTTTTCTTCGAACATTCTTGCGATTTTCAGTCCCTTTTTCCCCATACCAACCCATCACAATCTTTTGGAGTTCTCTCCTAACCTCGTCGCCCAGAATGTCACATCTAAATAATTTTGTTAATATAAATACCTTTTTATAACAGTTTCTCTAAATTAAAATGGATTTTTGATTTTTAAAAACTTGGCTAATTTGTTGAAACTGTGTAGGCCTTTCATTTTAATTGAGAAAAACTGATATAAAATATATTTTTATTAATATCTAAAAAAATATATACTACATATCTTCAATTGTGATTAATTAATTTTAGAAATATCTGTGTAGTAACTCGTAACAAAGGAGAGGCCAAGGCCCAACATCGAGCCAATGTAAATGTAGATACTAATGTAAACGTTAATATAATAAACTGTTTACAGAATAATCTATAGAATTCTGATAACCCTATTATTTTCGTTTTTCCTATTTTGTTCAATGTTCATAATTAATCTCACAAATGGTTTAGAAATCATCGATAAATTCACAAGTCGCAAGGTGACGAGTGAATTTATCTAGATGATTTGGAAATCAAGAGTGGCATTTATTCAAATATAGTTACTGGTAATTTAAAATATTTATATATTTAATGTAAACGGCGATTTTTGAAAACAAATCAGAAATGTGACATTATGTATATTCACTGCAACTTGATCATATTATTTATTGCCAAATAGGATGGTAATATTGTAAGAATGCAGCCTAATGGAGAAATAATGTAACACATCAAACTGTATAATATAATCAACATTATAGTTTATTCATTTATTTTTTAGTAAACAACTCAGAAAAATCAAATAATCTGTTTATTATTTGCTATATTCAATGTATTTGTTAGATAAAAATAATGTTCGGACCTGTACAGAATATTAAAAAGGAGGAGCTTTCTTTATCACAAAAGCAGGAGCTGATAAAGAGAAATCGATAAAGAGCGAGGTGAAACACGGCTGTGATTGGTTGTAAAACAAAATTCATTGAAACGTGATTGGTTATTGACCACCATTTGGGGCACGAGTTAAAATAGTCCACGAATAGCATTGGTAAATATAAAGCCATATTATTCCTGGAGCAGTTGTATTAGCGCTATTGATCACATGTGTAAGGTTTCTCTCTAATTTGCTATGACCCTCTTATTGTGGTGTAGCTTCTCGTTAGATGTATTAGGTTAATAATTGTCTCGGATATGGTAGAGTCCCTGCTCTCATATGCGCTTCAGTTCACTGCTTAATTTAATTTGCTCTCATTTAACTTGCACCGGAGGGAAATTTGCGTGCGGTGAAGTGGCAGCACTAAGATGCCAAGTACCTTCGACATAAATTGCTCCATCCTTATAAGGTAATATAAGGGTTTAACGTTCTTTTCCATAGAATTGGCTCCGCTAAATTAAATTTTAATGATTTCTTGTTACTTGCTGCCTAATCTTTAAATAAACAATTTCATACCAAAGTTTCATTTCAGTATCTTAACGGTCTATAAAATGGCCGACCAATGTTACCTAGAAATGTTCGTCGATAAACCGAATCAGCATTATTAAAAGCGGCTTCAAAATATTCACTATTTAACTAACTCACTGACACTATCAACCCCATAGGATCATGGCCGCGCCGACATAAGCTCTCCATACATCCCTATATTCAGCTAATATGTTCTAATCGTCTCCTGTATAATCAACTTCCCTCAGATCACGGTTATTATTATTCTCTCACCTCTTTATTGGTCTAACAAGTGGGCGTTTTCCCTCTGGTTTTCCTACATGAAGCCCTGTATGACTTTCATTCCCCATTCGTGCCGCATGTCCTGGCAGTCTACGAGACTTAACAGTTCTTATTATATCTAGCTTCCTATGAAGACCATGTAGCTGACTTGTGTAGCCTTCTCCATTCACCTGCCTGTTCATCTCTCTTTGGCACAAATAAACAAATCCCTGATTTCAATCATTAAGATTAGACCCTTATAATTTGTCTTATAAAGGAATCTTTTGATAATTTATAATTATTTCTGTCCAATACGTTCATAATAATATACAAATATTAAATCGCACACTGTGATGAGCAGGGCATGTGGTACGAGTGGGGGCTTCCAAACATCTTATAGGAATCCAGAAATAAAGCATTGAGAAGATAAGGCAAGAATGAGAAAGGATAATAATATTAACCATGATTTGAGAAAGATGAATTATACAGGGATTGATTGAAACTCAGAATATGGATTTTCGCGCTGTCATGAACCTCTGGGTTCGATAGTGCCAGTAATATGAGTTTATACTAAGACGGATAATAAGAAGTTGACGTAGAAAGAAAAAAAGAAATAATAACCTGTTGAACGAAAACACACCCTAGCACAAGAACCAATTATACAACATACCTGTAAAACACAATCAGTACCCAATATAACAGCTTTCAAAATGGAACTAAAGTCTATTCGTAGAATCTGTAGAAAAGCTGTTCCAAATAAGCCATCTACGCAGGAGGTAGGAAAAGACGCACGGCCAATGAGGCCGCAGAAGGAAGTGAAGATCACGTGACATTACTGGCATGCGCTCTTAGGCTTCGCCCTGTCTCCCACTAACACGATGCGCGCATTTCACTACACATTCCACGGACAGACTGTAGGTCCGAAAGGCCTAACTGATTATTTTAAACAATTTCAATTTGATGAGGACGACTGTCACCACGGGTACAATTTTAATTACTTTAAATATGTAATGAAGAGTATAAAGTAGAATCCCTCGACCATAATAGATAGGCCTCCTCATGATTCCGAGCCTGAGATATAAAATTGGACAGAAGGGACCAACGGAAGGATTGTAGCCCCTCCCTCACGGCCACTGGCCCAACCCAAATATGGCAGTATGGGTTATTGGAGCATAACTCTGGAAGACGATGTACAACTCACGTAACACTGTACAGTAAAGTTTCATTCCATTCATCTCCATAACACTGGGAGAGCTCAATAGATCTTTCAGGTTGAGGTGCTCAGGACAATTTGCCCGCCCAGTCTCAATATAGAACTGTACAACTATATCTCTTCCGAGCTGAGTTCCTATTGTAATATAACACTGGGAGAGCTCAATAGATCTTTCAGGTTGAGGTGCTCAGGACAATTTGCCCGCCCAGTCTCAATATAGAACTGTACAACTATATCTCTTCCGAGCTGAGTTCGTATTGTAATATAAACAATCATGATGTATGACTGCTTTTTCATTGGTTGAATAATGGTTTTACATTTAAGCTGTAAGAAAATTTAGTTCGCTCTCTAACACCCGAAATAAAGGAAATAATTTCCTGTATAATCTACTTTAAAGTCAGGAAAGACTCTATAATGAAATTATACAAGACAATGGCAGTGCCTATTATTACTTATGGATCCGAAACATAGACAGTGACAACACAACAATCTGCCAGAATACAAGTTGCTGAAATGAAGTTCCTCAGACCAATAGCAGGATATCAAAGAACAGACAAAAAACATAACACAGAAATAAGACAACTAAAAATAGAGGAATTAAACTCAACAATAGAGAAATACAGAACAAACTGGAAAAAAACACTTGGCAAGGATGACTGAGAATAGAATACCAAAAGCAGCATACACCTATTCACCACGAGGAAGAATAAGCTTGGGAAGACCAAGGAAAAGATGGAAAGAGCAGCAATTTTGAGCCGGAACAGGCTAGTAAATAAGCCTAAACCGTGAAGAAGAAGAAGAAGAAGAAGAAGAAGAAGTATAATCTACTTCCCCCAAAACGTGGTTAATATTATTTTCTCACCTCATTCTTTGTCGACCAATTGAGTGTTTTCCTTCTGGTTTTCATACAAGGAGCATCCATGCCCCTCATTCGGTCCACATGTCCTTCCGAATGTAATCTACGAGACAATTTATTAAATATAATGAAATTTGGAATAGACCCCAATATAGGAAAAAATGTGCATTACAAGAATTTAAAGTGTTTTATAAATCCGTTTCGAAATTCCATCTTAATTAACTTTTCCATACTCATATAATACACTTCGATCCATTTCATTTCATCTGCTTCTGAGTTTTTGCGTCTTGCCTGTTTACCGGCATCCTTGTATATCAAAGATCTTCAATGACAGAGGATTCATTTCATCTCATCCTTTGACTTGGCTTTATTTACTAATATTAAGAATGAAGGGTATAATATGGTTGATGAATGTGTTCACATGAATAACTAACCCTACATTCAACCCTTCTAAAGTAAAGTATTCCCACTACAGGCCTCAGGAGGCCTTTGGGGTAGTGGGAGGTTAAGGCTCCCACTATTTCTAGACAATCGGCACTTTATGTCAGCCCTGCGTGACGGCCGCCTTTACCCCAGAACAAGCGTCTGGTACTCATTTCCGTTAGAGGCTGAGTCGACCCCAGGGCCATAGTGCTGCCAGAAGGTTTGGGTCAGTTTAAAAATCCTGACCCCACCAGGACTTGAACCCTCGACCTTCCGGCTTGTAGCGCAGTGCCTTAACCATTACGCTACGGCGTGCCCCCATTCTAATTCATACTAATAAATTCATATCAAATTCCGTTGAGGTGAACAGTCATAAGATAGACGTTAAAAATTAAAATGTACCTGTTGGCACGTGCCGTCGTCCTCAACTTTCTTAAAATGATGTTAATAATATTTTTGGCGCGATGATGCGTTTTGTCGTACTTACAGCAATGGCGACCATTACTAAAAATTCAACTTCCTACATTTCGGGGTTGCCTACCTAAATAACTATACTGTAATATTACATTTACACCCACGTGCGGGAAGTAAAACCACTGCCCTCTATGTATACTACGTACAATGTATATACAGAAAATATCCAAAAGGCAGTGTTATTATACATTATACGAAACAAATCACTGAATTTTAAATGAACTGAACTTTATTTGAAACAATATAAAACAATAAATACGTAGGCCTACTTGCGACCATGTTATCATCAATAATTCAAGACCTCCTGTTGTTTCGCCTAATAAACATTGCTCACACTGCTAACGTTAGTCAGTTCTTTATAATGAACGCAAATATTTCTAACAAATATATTATTTTAGTATTATTTATTATTTTGACTATTTAACTCATGCCCCAAATGGGAGTCAATGACCAATCACGTTTCAATGATTTCTGTTTTACAACCAATCAGAGTCGTGTTTCACGAAATATTTATCAGTGTTATATTTACCATATTAAAGAAAGCTCCTCCTTTTTAATATTCCTAACAGGTCTGACCATTATTTTGCAGTGACTGAGCCCGCTAGAAATACGGCTACCAGATTGCATATATAGTGCATGAATGTCAACACATGCCGCATGCGGGAGTTAATATAAAAACATTTGTAGCAATTGATTATACCACCAAAAAAAGAAACCACTGTTTGCACTTTCTTAAATGTATTTTTCCCCAGGTAACAATCCAGAAAAATATAATTGCCATATTTACATCATACGACATCAGAAATGAATTAATATAGAGTTTGATGTGTTTCATTTTTTCTCCACTAGAGAGCATTCTTACAATATTGCGTTCCTTTGGCAATAAATAGTATGATCTGGTTGCAGTGATAAACAAAAGAAGCAGATGAAGCGTACCTATCGTTTCTCATTTGTTTTCAAACATCGCCATTAACATTAAATATATAAATATTTTAAAATAACTATAGTTAAATAATGATTTGTGAGTAAACAGCTTAATTTTATTCGTTAAATAGTCCTAACAAATGCCACTCTTGATTTCCAAATTCTCTACATAAATTCACTCCTCACTTCGTCAGTCGTGAATTTATCACTCGTGGCATTACTTATGATAAACACCATCGCGCAAAAAATAATGTACAACGCTCGTTTGTGAAGTGTTTTACAAATTCTCGGAAATTAAAAACCGAGCGATAGGGAGGTTTTTAAAGATTTTTCCACCATTTTGTAAAAAACCACTTCCCAACCTTGTATCGTAATATAATATTACATACATTGTTTTAACATCGTTGAGGACGACGGCACCTGCCAACAGGTACATTTTAATTTTTAGCTTCTAATTAAATAACTATTACTTTTTTTTGTTATAACACTTAATAGAGAACTTATTTATAGTCGTACCTTTAGAGTAGGCGGTTGCACTTGCTAGTATCATGGGTTATATTATGATACACCGAGGTTTGTGGATATATTTCAGTGTTTATTCATTAGATAGCGTTTAAGATTATCGATTTTCGTGTCATCCGAGGGTAGCAGTTCCGCTGGTAATGTACGGGTCTCAACTTACGAGGTATCGAGCTTAAATTTAGACACTGATTGACCTGGATTTTATATTTTAGGTATTTATACCTAGGAACAATAATTAGAAACAGGAATGAGGTGCATAAAGACATTAAACATAGGCTCAATTTTGGAAATGCCTGCTACTCTACGTCCCGCGCCGTAGCCGAGTGGTTAAGGCAGGAAGCCTTGGCGCAGAGCTACGGGACTTGCGCTGGTTCGAGTCTCCATGGGGGAAGACATTTTCTCATGGTATTTCGGCCAGTATGGGACCGGTGCCCACCCAGCATCGTGAGGCATTTGGGTAGCTACAATAAGTAGCGGCTCCAGGTTGAGAAAATCAGCTATAACGGCTGGGGGACTCGACATGCTGACCACATGTCACCTCAATACTGGCTGGATGATCATCTACCTATGTGATTAACACATGTGGATATGAGGCCAGCAGCCGGCTGATAGGCTAAGGGCCTTGTAGGCCTGTCGCGCCAGGAGTTTTATGCTGCTCTACATTACTGGAAATCTTGTCATTCCAACTACTCTTAAAATAATATTAAACTGAAAGTATGTAAACATTTTATTCTCCCAGTTATGTCATATGGATGCGAAACATCCACTCCCTTACTTCAAGGGAGAATAAAAGATTACCAGTATTTGAGAATAGTGTTCTTGGGAATATTCTTGGATCAAACAGAAATGAACAGATAAGCGAATGGAGAAGACTGCATAACAGTGGCTTCATGTCATTTATGGGAAACCAGATTGAATAAGAAGAGTTAAGTCTCGTAGACTGTGATGGGCAGGACATGTGGCACGAATTGGGAATGAAAGATTGGTATGGAAACTCGTAGGAAAACCAGAGGAAAGTGCCTAGTATGTAGGCCAATAATGAGATGGGAGAATATCATTACCCATGATTTGAAGAAAGTAAAATTTAAGGGGATGATTGGAAAACGTTCGATAAGGATAGGGATGTATGGAGAGCTTATGTCTTCGCGGTCATGAACCCATGGATTCGATATTGCCACTTAGTTAATTAGTTCAGGTATCTTTATTAATTAAGATATTTGGTTTGTGTATTAATAACTATTATGGTTGTTTTTGTTAAACATATGTTTCAAGACTTGTCAGCTCCATCTTCGCAGACTCTCTGTAATCGCTAAAGATGAGGCTCAGAAGCCTTGAAACATCTGTAATCGCTGAAGATGGGGCTCAGAAGCCTTGAAACATCTGTAAACGCTGAAGATGAGGCTCAGAAGCCTTGAAACATCTGTAAACGCTGAAGATGAGGCTCAGAAGCCTTGAAACATCTGTAATCGCTGAAGATGAGGCTCAGAAGCCTTGAAACATATGTTTAACATAAACAACCATAAAAGGTAAGAATACACAGAACAAGTATCTTAATTATAAAATCTCCACTTTGGGTCTGGGTGTGTGTGCTGTCCCTAATGCTTAACTGAGTGCACATTTCCTATTAAATAAAAAAAATATCCTAATTATTAAATAAACCACCCAATGTTACTTCCTATTGTATTTTTAAAATAAGATATATTTAATTTATGTGATTGTGTAGCTATTTTAAATATTATGTGAAATGTTTGATGGATTTTATAAACGTTTTACTCATTTTTTTTTATAAGTGAAGCTGTTATTATGCAAATGTTAATGAAATATTATTGTACATGTTGGAAAGTTGCGAAACGAGCTCAGGGAGTGTTGGGTAGTGGTCTTTACAGAATCGAGAAGAAATGTTTAAAAACCGATGTGGTTATATTAAATTCTCTCCAAAGAAATTCATTTCTTATTTTATCCTGTCTTGTTTTTTGGTGACTTCTTCTAAAATAATCAAATTCAACTGTTCTAATTTTATTCTTTTGTAATTCCGTCAAAAACCAAGTTTCACTTCCATATGACAAAATATTCTGTATTATGCTCTTATAAATTTTCATTTTATTTTCCTTTGTAATATTTTTGTTTCAAATTATTCCATGTAATGTCTTAGTTGCATTTTTTGCCATTGCAATTTTAGCCTGTACATCTCTCTCACAGGTACCTGAACTTGTAATTATTAACCAAAGATATTAAAAAAGTTAGCATTTTTTTATTTTCCCTGTTTCGACTATGAGGTCATCCACATCCTTTCCCAAACACATATATTCTGTTTTCTTCAAATTTATATTCAGTCCCCATTTTTTTATGCTTCCATTAGTTTAGATTTTTTTTTTTTTTTTTAGATTTATTTATTTAGCCTGGTGGAGTTAAGGCCATGTGGCCTTCTCTTCCACTCACCAGAACAAGCATATGTTACATATGAATACAAAAAAAATACAATAATAGTCATATAAAACAGGACAAACATATGTTACACATGAATACAAAAAAAATACAATAGTAGTCATATTAGACAGGACAAACATGTTACATATGAATACAAAAAAAAGTTACAAAAATAGTTATTGAACAATTCATTATCTGTCATACTGAATAATAATGAAATTAATGTCTAATAATAGAATGAAACTAAATACAATTAAAATTAAATTAATGATACAATGAATAAAAAAGGAATAACAGCTCGAATCTACTATGCATAAAAAGAAGAGAAAAAAAAACACTACAATGAATTAATCTACGCTTTTTATACAAGGCATTAGGTAAATATATTAACAAATCCTAAGTCTATTTTTATTAAATAATGCAAAAACGCATTATTAATTCTTAAAAAGTAGTATTAGTGAGTTGTTTCTGTTAGTGATTTTATTTTCAATTTATTTCTGAAAGATGGTAAAGTTTGGCAGTCTCTGACATAGGGTGGAAGTGAATTCCATGTTCTAGCAAGAGAAACTGTAAAAGATTTCGAATAATAGGTAGTATGATGAGGAGGGATATAAAGGACACTGTGCTCAAGGGATCGGGTATCTAAGTTATGTGTATCAGAGAGTTTAGTGAAGCGGTGTGATAAATAATAAGGTAAAGATGTGTGTAATATGTTATAGAGTAGGCATAGGGAATGGATGGTTCTACGATCTTGAAGACGAAGCCATGACAATTGTTCCAGGGATGGTGTAACGTGATCAAATCTACGTATACCACAAATAAAACGTATGCAAGAATTGTGAACACGTTGAAGTCTTTGGGTAAGAACAGTATTTAGGTCAGTAAAAAGAGTATCACAATAATCAAAATGGGGCATTGCGAGTGTTTCTACTAGCATTTTTCTTAGAGAAAACGGTAAACAATTTCTTATACGATTTAATGAGTGTATTATTGAGAAGATAGTTTTGCAAATGTTATTTATTTGTTTATTCCAAATTAAATGTTTATCCATAAACACTCCTAGATTTTTTACTGTCTCACTATAAGGGATCTGAACCCCATTAAGTGACACATGTAATACTGCATTTGTGTTAATTGAGGATAATAGTCTCTGATGGCCCATAATGATTGCTTGTGTCTTTCTAGGATTTAATTCAAGTCCATATTTCTCTGTCCACGCCGTTAGCGAGTCAAGGTCCTCGTTAATTTTGGTTACCGCGTCATTTAAAGAATATTTATTTATCATATACTTCATATCATCTTCATCCCCTGCAAAAATGATTTGATCATCTGCAAACAACAATGAATGCAGTACTTTTCCTCGTATAGGAATACCCATTTCAGAACATTTTTATATCACAAGTTAAGAGCCTGGTCTAAATAAATGTTAAAAAGAATTGGTGATAAACTGCATCCCTGCTTAAGGCCTTTATTCACTGTGAATTCCTCTGTTAAATTATTCTGTCTTTTTACTTTAGCTTTTGTATTACTATAGATCCTCCTAACAATATTAATCCATTTATCACAGATATTCATATTTATCATTGCCGTCCATAACAATCGTCGAGGTACACTACCATATGCCATCTCTAAATCAATATAGGTCATATGTAGTTCTTTATTTTTTGCTAGGATTTTCTCTTGTAATTGTCTAATACAGAAAATATTATCAATACATGATCTTCCACTCCGGAATCCACTTTGTTCTTCTCTTAAGTTATATTTTATCTCCTTAAGTTTAAAACTATTGAATATCTAATAGCCTATTCATTTTTTTTCTCGTATGACAGTATTTATTTTTTCTAATTTTGAACATCTTCCTGCTCTCCTTATGAAATCCATTTCCGTCGACATAAGTTTTTGTTGAATTTCTAAACTTCAGCTCCATATGTGACAGTACTTCTCACTATTGAATTATATATTTGTAACTTATTTTTTCTGGCTAATTACAAATTATACAGAGGATAATTGGAAAATATTAGCTCACGATAGAGAAGTATGGAGAGCTTGTGTCCGCGCTTTCATAAACCTATGGGTTCCATAATGCATGTGAATTTGTTATAAGAGCAACATTACTGTTATGAAGGGAATATAGTACGATGTTTTACCTAAAACAAATGTTATGTTACAAAGTGGCAACTTTGCTATTAATTTAGTGTGTATTTGCTTGCTTCTCGCCTTCCTTTAATCTACGAGATATCACTTTGTTCTCGACTTTGCTTTTTTCTCTGCATACAATAATGACATAAGCACCATATCCAATTTTATTTGCCGTGAAACTGGCAATTAAGTTAATCCTTTCGCCATTTTGTGTTCAGTGAATCGAAATTGGTCTCTGAAAATCAATAGGCTATTGAAATGTTTCCACCATTTCTGTTGATTTTCTACTTGTTCTATATTTAATTATGTTCCCAGCATAAACTCTTTTGCTCCATACACCAAAATTCAAATGGTCTTTATAGGAAGCCAGATATAATAAGAACAGTTAAGTCTCGTAGACTGCGATGTGTAGGACATGTGGCACGAATGGGGAATGAAAGACGTGCATGGAAGCTTCTTGTAGGAAAACCAGATGGAGAACGCCCAGTTGGTAGACAAAGAATGAGGTGAGAGAATAACATTAACTATGATTTTAGGGAAGTGTATTATACATGGAATGATTGGAAATCATTACTTCAGGATAGGGATATATGGAGAGCTTATGTCCGCGCGGCCATGAACTTGCGGGTTCGATAGTACCACTGAGGCTGTTATACTATTTTTTTCAATAAAAATCCATCTATCTATGCAGTATTTTATCTTTTTGAGTATTATATGTATATAAGGTAATTTTTAGTTACCTTACTTGCTCCTAGATGGCATGCAGTCAACACACTGACCCAATAGATATCTAGCGGGCAACTAAGGTATTACTAGGAAGTTGAGGTCGGTAAATGTTGCTTAGAGGCCTCTTTAGGCTTAAAGATATTTTACGAGCCTGAACATTTCAGACTCGGGACCCACGGGTCCTTCCCGGAAGACTTGCTTCTTGGATTTTTCCGTTCTAAAAATCCATCTACCCCAGCTGGGTTTGAACCCTCGACCCTTGGAACCAGAGGCAAGGAGCATAACCCCTAGTCCACCGCGGCCGAGTAGATTTAATATCGGGCATTAAATTGTAGTAGACCCTATGTAGACTACATGTAGAGAGTCACTCGGACAGTGCATGTAGGATACAAGAATCACATGATGTTGAAATAAATGTGAATAGATGCAGACACTTCTGTTGTGCAATACAGCGAGCATTAATGTACAACGTAAGACGGAAAACGCAGCTAAAACTATATAGAGAGGTTGTATTGTCGCTGTTATTATATGGTTATGGAAGTTGGACACTTACCTGTGATCAATTTAAACAAATCGACGTTTCATAAATTACATTTCTTCGCTTTGTAACTGGTAATATATTATTACATCACAAAAGAAGGAAAAAATTGAACGTAGAACCAATCACAACATTACTAGAATAAATAATAGTTTTAAAAAACTAAAACAACACACTTTATTAGAAAATCGAACTAAAAAATGAAAAATAATTTTAATTTCCAACACCCTTGGGATAAAATTAAAGTGGTCAACAAAAAAATCATCTCCAACACATATAGAATAATCTAGAGTTATCTACAAAAAAATTTTACCATCAAAGGCGTGGGATACCCTATATCAATTAATATATTTGATAATAAACAGATATTGGTAAAAGTAAAATCTCTATGAAGAAAACGTAAAAAACCATAATAAGCACCCACGCTTTTGATGGTAATTTTTTTTGTAGATAACTCTAGTTTTATTCTAGATGTGTTGGAGATGTTTTTTTTGTTGGCTACTTTAATTGTATCCCAAGCGTGTTGGAAATTAAAATTATTTTTCGTTTTTTAGTTCGGTTTTCTAATAAAGCGTGTTGTTTTAGTTTTTTAACTATTATTTATTTATTATTTTTTAGTTTGGTTTTATAATAAATCGCTTTAGTTTTTTAAACTTTTTTTTTAGTTTAATTGATTGTCATAAACCAGAATCCCATAAAAATTTAATTGCTTAATACTCTTCTAAAAAATCCTCTGGCCCGGATTTGAACCAGCGACCTATGGATTACTGAAATTGTATACCCACTACAGTCCACCGCTCTACCAACTGAGCTCTTACTACTATTGGCTAAAAAGTCGACAAGTCCGCAACCTATTATACCGGTTTTTATTTTTTTGATTTTCTGAAGATTCTAGCCAGGATTTTAGAAACACATTATGAAATTATTGTATTGTCACGGGTCCTTTAAAAGTATGCAAAGTTTCAAGACGATCCAATGTTTTTAAGTGGGTAAAATCGTCTTCAAAAATTCCTTTATATAGATACAGGTCCGTTACATTGATAGATACAGGTCAAGCTAATATAAAGCGTGTAAAAATACAGAATAAATTTGAGAAACCATGTTCTACGAATGCCAAACACTAGGCTGGCAACAACTGTTTTATATTATAATACGAGCGGAACAAGATATATAGGTCGACCTTTAAACACATGGCGTGA
>JASPKZ010003827.1:0-140000 GCA_030220185.1 Diploptera punctata | reverse complement strand
CCCGTTGCTTTCCACACCGGTGAAGGATGATGATGTCGATGATAATGATAAGGTTGGTGATGATTTCGGGGACCGTTTGGGCCTTAAAGTTTTCCTGACATTTGTCTTACAGGTGAGGAAAAACCTCACCCAGAAAAACTGCCCCGACCGGGGATCGAACCCGGGCCCGCTGCGTGACATGGCAGCACGCTACCTCGAGACCACAGTGGTGGACTTATTATTATTATTATTATTATTATTATTATTATTATTATTATTATTATTATTATTATTATTATTATTAGAACGTTTAATAGTAGGGACTTCATCTCATCTTATTCCTCGACCTGCTATCACGCCGGTCACATATAGGGTTTACTTTACAAATAACTTTGTTGGACCTTTTACAGAGTGGACCTTACGATATTTTGGATATCTTTAGTTATTGAACCATTTCGCTTAGTATCTTATCTCTCAAAACCATACACAACTCCAGTATTTGCTGAAATTAATGGAACATTGTGGTAACGTGATCTTTAACCTATAAACTACTACATTTTTAAAAACATTGGACCTATAAAATTGTAGCTTGTAGTTTACTTTTCACTCCTTGATCAATGAAATTTTGAAACGTTGTGTATATTTAGTGCCCACATGGCAGTTTCTATGTAAGTGAAATATAGTAGCGAGGGAATTAAACCTCTAAGAGGTTGGTATTACTGAGAAGTGCACAGTTATTATTTTTAAGTAACCCCTAGCGATGTTGTGTGGGAGTACCAACACAGGGGAAATAATTGCACGCTGGCGTCGCGACGCTACACAACAATATGTCTTCATAAAGTAGGTAAAAAACACTGCTATCATATTAATAATGAATTATGTGCTGAAATCTGGATTAATCTCTTCCACCTACATTCTCAGAGCAACAGTGTACTATGTCAACAACACGCTTAATCATTGGGTGTGGATGAATAATAATAATAATTATTATTATTATTAATTTGTCCTCTCCTTCTGTCGCTCTTACTTTATCTCTCCTTTTCTTGCATTCTGTTTATTTCTCATACATTTTATTTATCTCTCTTTCTATATATCACTCTCTATTTCTTCTTCTCTATCTTTCACTGTCTCATACACAATTTTCTCTCTTTCTTTCTCCTTTTTATTTCTCCCTCTCTTAATTTGTCTTTGTTTCTTCCTCTCTTTCTTTCTCGCCCCGTACTCTTAATATCTCTCTCTCTCCCCTCCTCTCTCTCTCTCCCCTCTCTCCCTCCCCTCCCCTCTCTCTCCCTCCCTCCCTCCCCCTCTCTCCTTCTCTCTCTCCCTCTTTCTCTTTCACTCTCTCTCTCTCTCCCCTCTCGTCCTCCCTCTCCCCCTCCCTCTCTCCCCTCTCTCTATCTATCTCCCTCTCTCCTCTCCTCCTCTCCCTCTCTCTCTCTCTCTCTCTCTCTACTCTCTCTCTCTCTCTCCTCTCTCTCTCTCTCTCTCTCTCTCTCTCTCCCATCTCCCTCTCCACTCCCTCTCTCCCCTCTCTCCCCTCTCTCTCTCTCTCTCTATCTCTCTATATATATAATATCTCTCTCTACTCATACTCTCTCTCTCTACGTCATACTCTCAATGTTTATCTCTCTCATGTTTTCTCTTTTTTCTATCTTTCTTTTTCTCTCTCTCTCTCTTTCTTTCCCTCTCCCTTTCCCTATTATTCTTTCACTCTCTCTTTTTTATTTATCTCTCTTAATTTCTCTGTTTCTTTCTTTCTTTTCTTTTTTCTTTTTCTTTTCTTTCTTTCTTTCTCTGTCTCATTCCTTCAATATTTCTCTGTTTTTCTCTTTATTTCTCTCTCTTTTTTCTCTCTCCAATTATTTATCTCTCTATATTTTTCTCTTTTTTATTTCTCTTTCTTTTATTTATCTCTCTTTTTATTTCCCTCTTTATTTCTGTCTCTTTCTCACTTTCATTCTTACTCTCTCTCATTTCTCTCTCCTTCTTTCTCTTCTCCTCTGCTTTAATTTAACCTTTCCCTGTCTATGCAGATAGATAGTATTTTACCTAACGGTGCTATTTAACATCTATAGAATTAAGAGCGGACCAGTTCAATGGTGGACCTGAAATCGCCGATTTATTTTCCTCTCATTTGAAACTTTAACTTATTTTATGTACCGTAAATCTGCCGCACGGAACCGACGACTTTACATCCCTTCCGAAGATACCGATACTTAGAAAAAAAGTCATTAACTCCGACCAGGTTTGAACCCACGGAACTTCGCACGGTAACCACTAGTCCACTGCCATCTAAAAATTCCATCGGCTCCGCCCGAAATTGAACCCGGAAGCAGAGACAATTATTGTAACCATTATTCCATTAAGACCTGCAAATTGGAGAGAAACATTTATATAGGCCTAGGCCTATGTGTGATTACATATATTATATGTCCGTGAATTGACTTTGGTTCATATTTGTCGAATATCAGTAAATTAGTACAACAGATCAAACTATAGGGAAACAATAGGGTTATTAGAACTCTATAGAGTGTTGTAATAGTACATTACGATGCGAGGTTGGGGAGTGGTTTTTTACACAATTGAGGAAAATGTTTAAAAACCGAGCGATAGCGAGGTTTTTAATTTCCGAGATTCTGTAAAAAAACTTCACAAACGTGCGTTATATACTTTTTTTTTGCGCGATGGTATTTTCAAAATAATAAATAATAATAAAATAATATTTGTTGGAAATATTTGCGTTCATAATAAACAATTGACTAACGTAACAGTGTGGGCAATGTTTATTAATTGAAACTACAGGAGGCCGTGAGACAATGTTAGTGATAAAATGGGGGCAAGTACGTATTTATTGTTTTATATTGTTTCAAATAAAGTTCAGTTAATTTAAAATGCAGTGATTTGTTTATATAATGTATATTAACACTACCTTTTGGATATGTTTTGTATATACATTGTATGTGGAATACATAGAGAGCGGTGGTTTTACTTCCCACACGCGTGTTCGTAATTTTACAGTATAGTTATTTTATTACAGTATAGTTATTTTATTACAGTATAGTTATTTTATTACAGTATAGTTATTTTATTACAGTATAGTTATTTTATTACAGTATAGTTATTTAGGTTGGCAACCCCGAAATGTAGGAAGTTGAACTTTCAATCATGGTCGCCATTGCTGAAGTACGATAAAACGCACTATCGCTCAAGAAAGTTATATGTATTGAATTCAACATGAATTTGTTTATAGGTTGTTTGTTGTGCATTTATTTATACAGCAGTATCGAAAATAAAAAATAATTAAAAAATGAACAAAAATATAAAGTGTGCTAATCTTAAGAAAACTGTAAATAGGCAGGAAATTAAAGTCCACATTTCTATATTAAGACTTCTTAAACGACACAATTAGAATGGTAGGTCATGTCAGGAGAATGCCGGAGCAGATATCGCCCGGAAAAGTATTTCTTTGGACTCCCAGTGAAGAAAGAAGAATAGTCGGTCAAACATTACATGAATACAAGAGATTACAAGGTCAATGGTGGAGGATGGATTTGAGGAAGGAGAATTGGATGATAGAAATGAATGGAGGAAAGAAATGGAGTGCTGTAACTTTGCATGCGGTACAGGAAAAGGTTTATTTATTGTGATTCTGTTCAATAGGTTTACTGATGTATCGAAAGGTTTGTCAATAAAAGGACTGAGGAGATTACGAGTGTAAAGGTACTGTCTCTGTTACACAACGGTTAGAGTGTCTAGCTGGCATTACAGATATTTGGGTTCGATTCCCAGCTGTATATATATATATATATACAAGCGTTGTTTCTGCTATAAAGTAAATATTCTCTTTAATAAAAATGCTTACCTGTTATGGTGGACGCGAGATGGCAGTTGGAACGATATATCCCGCTACCTCTCGTGTAAATTGAGAATACTACATAATATATTAGAAAAATAAATGTTTCTGTTAGTATTCCTGAGTGGCTGAGATGGTTACAGCGCTAAACGTACAGAGTTTTGATTCTCGGGTTCAAATCCCGATTGAGGCATTTATTTTTCATTTCACGTCATATATATATATATATATATATATATATATAGTAGGGCTTTATTAGACAAAAAGTAAGATATTTACAATATTATTTACAAATATGGGTCGCACGGGCAGTAAGCCGTACGTGCTGTTGACAGTCCGTTACAATAAAGTAATAATTGGTACTAGTGTAAAGAAAAATAAACAACAAAAAAAGCAATAACATTACAATTACATAAAGAAAACACAATAATATTACAATTAAATAATAACACAATAGCATTATACAATAATTAATTTATATATAATTGTTAAGAATTAATAGTATTGCATTTTGATAACATTATATATATATATATATATATATATGATAACAAAAATAAATGCCTGAACCGGATTCGAATCCGGAACTCTGAGTCTGTACCTCAGCGTGTTATCCATTACACTACCAGGCGAATCCAATTCAAACATTTATTTTTCTTATATATGTATTATATTCTCCATTATTACTAGATGTCGCGAGAACTCGGTCTTCACTGCCATCTAGTAGCTGACTATAACAAGTAAGCAAATTAAAGAGAATATTTTTTTACTTTATAGCAGTGACGCTTTATCGATGTTATAATTAAATGTTTAACATTGAGCAATGCAACCTTCATATGATATGATAAGAAAAATAAATGCCTGGACGGGATTTGAACCCGGAACTCTGAGTCTGTACCTCAGCGTGTTATCCATTACACCACCAGGCGAATCCAATTCAAATATATATATATATATATATATATATATATATATATATATATATACACATAAAACTCATCGACCAGATTTCAGGAATGAACTCATATTGAGAGGAGAAAAAAGTGTAGTATTTTATGAACATTTGTGCGTGACAACATAACTTGATATCTGGACAGAAATGCAAGACTCTGATTACAATCGTTAAATAAGGTAACATGTTGTGGATCAAATTGCTGTTCGCCTGAATACTTGTTAGCACCTGCGAACGATTTCCTGTCTTGTCTAGGTTACTTAGCCCTGACTGATCGGTCATTCTTTTTTATCTTTTAATTTTATTTGTTTTCAATTCCCTCGGCCTACAAATGAAACATACTAAGTCGAAAATTCGCGTTTGGGAAAACAGGATTTTAAAATTTTGCTTTCTAGTTTTACGGAATAACATTTCTTATTTGTAGCATTTTTTTACTAATATCATGGTTGATGTTTGTAGTTTTAAGGGGCGGTGATGAAAAGTGAATTTGTACTGATTTGTTTATGTCGATTTCAATTTTTTTTCAACATGACACTGACTTGGTGTTTATCGCTAGTCAATATAGACTTAGTGTCTTTCTCCAGTCTTTCGTTTGAGAGGAATGCTACATTTCAGCAGTAATTTTTACTTAATCTGATCTATATGAACATTAGAAGATTTGCATTACATAAATTATTAATTTTATAATAAATTAATAATATGTAGGTGACAAATTTTAGGCATATTGTATCCATTTTCAAAATGAGTGGGCTTGTAGTGATAAGAAGGGAAATTCTTTACAAATTCTAATAATATAATATAAAAATAATACTTTATTTGAGTTTTATTTTTCTAATATTAACTAACACAATTTTTATTACTAACATACATTATTAAAAATTCTTCAAGGCTACAATGAACATAATTTTTTCATGTGTGAAGTTTTCATTTAACAATACGTTACATTTCTCTATAATATTAGTTAGTATTCCTTGTCGGACTCTGAATCAGAGACAGCTGGTTCTGCAGTTGTAATTGTGACGTTTACTGATGGTAGACTTTTATATTAGGAATGTAGTTCCTTTTTCACACGGGAAAAACAAATCATTCTTCTTTGCTGTGGAGATAGGAAATGGCTTGGAATATAATTTTGGCAATTCTGAAATGTCTGCTTCAGATCGCTTAGCTTTTCTGGCTCCCTTTGGATTGGCTTAAGAATATTTTCTTGTAATCTAACTCATAGTTATATCTATACTCTATTACACCTGGGTTTTCCTTCTCGTACCTGAAACATTTAATTTTCAAGCAGCTAACACACTCCCCTTTTTAATCAACATTCCTGTTCTTGATAGTTTCATTACTTAAATATTTCAGATCAAGAAACTCATTGAACAGGAACTCTTTCGTAGAATAAGGATCCTTGTTATTTTTTCTGGCTGCTGGAAAACATTCATCTATACATGAACAGAAAAAAAAAAAACATCAACATTTATTTTCCTTTTCTCAATTGCACTGTGCATTGAATCAACTTCCATGAAAGTGTGACCAGTTTCCAGGAACTTATGTTCAATGCACTGAATAGGGCAGGCATGGGGAACTGGGGCTCCGGGAGCTCATAACAAATCCTCTCCACCAATACCCATTCCACTCATTTGTACTTGCACTGCAGACGCAGGTACAGTGATTGACAATACGCAGTGAGAGTCAGTGGCGTACAATTCAGCGTGAGCGTGGCAAATTCTAAACACCGACACCATTTTAATACTGACTGGGAAAATGATTATTTTTGTATTCAGAATGGCACGGAAGTTGTTTGTAGCACGGAAGGCTTGGAACTATGCAGGTTGTTGTCAATATACTCGTATCCCAACATGAGAGATTTTGCAGGCCACATTCTCGCAATGTTTGGTTCGACTTATACATGCGAACAATTATTTTCGAAGTTGAACCGTACCAAATCTAAAATACGCTCCAGAATAAACGATGACACCCTAGTCTCAGTATTCGCATCTCTAAGAGTACTATCAGCCTGACATGACACCCTAGTCTCAGTATTACGCATCTCTAAGGGTCGCATGTTTGAACGCATTAGACAGTAAAATGCCTTCTCTGCTGAGCAAGTTGTATGCTAATACGATTTTGCTTACTCAGAAATCTGTTCATGCGATAATAATTGGTTAAATTTGTAAGCTACCTGCGGAGGTACCTTACATGAGCAACTCAAATTAAAATCCCGAAGGGAACCGACGGGAACCGATGGTAATCGATGTACTTTGCTGCTTTATCCAACATTTATCCAAGATGTCGGACCTTGAAGGCTTCGATCATGTTTTCGGTATACACGGAGAAGAGGAATTTGATAGAGTCTACCAAAGAATTCAACTGGAAGAACAGGAGAATCGGCGTAATATTGCGTGTCGCAGACGTGTTTGTATACGGTATTATTTGCGGGATGCAAGCATAAATGCATTCCTCTATAGCAGACGAAAATAACGGAAGTGGTTTTATCGCTGAGAATTCTGGGTAATTCGTTGCCAATATTACGAAAACGTCGACTCTCGTGCATGATCGATAAGTCGGCCGTTAATTCGATCTCAGCAATTGCTCACGGTGAATCAGCTCACTAGTGATTGGAAGTAATTTGAGTAGAGAGTAATGTTATAACATACGACCCTAAGAGTACTATCCAGCCTGACATAGACAAATTAGTGTCAAGAAAAAGGCATCAGCGCGCTCTTCAAACGTTACACGTAATGTACGTAAGAATGGAAGGGATTAGTACAGCTCTGTGTGTTTGTGGGGAGAAGTGTGGGGAGTGAGAGGAGGTACACTTCTATGCTTCTCATAGTACTAACAGCTGAGTCAGCAAATTCCTTTCAGACACACGGAGCTGGGTCCCGAGCAGTATATATGTTTCAGGTTATAAGGGTGTGCCGCCATTGATACTGCATGGTATGCGAGACGACGATAACAACAGTTACGAGTTCAATGAAAGGTGGAATGAGGAAGGATGTCATACTACCCCTCATTCGGCAGTTCCCCATGCCTGGAATAGGGAATTTCTCAACGAGATACAACAGAAGTGCAGATATCTGGACATGTCTGTTCTGACCTCCCACATGTCTCAGAATAGAAAGCAACTTCAGTGATATTTGCAGGCAAATTATGCAAATAGTAGGCAATACATCAACCAATCTTCCAATTTTTCCTTTTGCCATTTATTTCTGTCCAGAAGTAGCAATACCCACAATTGGTGGATCTGCATTGTAGATAGTCAAATTATAAAGGTTTACTTTTAGCAAATAATACAGAAGGCTAACACTTGAAGTGGGGATCTGCAGATCAAGTGTTGCTGATATGAAGGAGGGATCTCCAATGCCTCGTTCTTTATCTTTCGATTTAGCAATCATTGAATCATTTTTTCTAGCTAAATGCAGGTCATATTTATTTTGTATTTCCAAATTTTCCAACGCACTTGACTTCTCATATACGTACTGTACAGGCCACACATTGATCTGTCTTTGGTTTAAAAATTGATAAATTGAAATTGTTACAGAAAATTCTTCGGTAAGTTATTAGACATTACAACTATTGTCTCACACAATAAACAACCCATTGTTGACTGGAGGTAAATATCAATAAAACTAAATATATGGTCACACGTAGAAATACATTGTATAATGGAAATGGACAGCTAATGACAAATGAGGGAAATTTTGAGGAAGTGGCTGAATTCAAATACCTAGGAACAATAATCACAAATAGGAATGAGATGCACAAAGAAATTAAACATAGGTTCAATTCTGGAAATGCGTGCTATTATGCATTGCAGAGACTTTTGATGTCCCAACTCCTTTCAAAAAACGTTAAACTGAAAATATATAAAACTATTATTCTACCAGTTATATTATATGGGTGCGAAACATGGACTCTTACTTTAAGGGAGGAAAGGAGATTACAGGTATTTGAGAATAAAGTACTTAGGAAAATTTTTGGACCAAAGAGAGATGAACAGACAGGTGAATGGAGAAGACTACATAACAATGAACTACATGGTCTTTATAGGAAGCCAGATATAATAAGAACAGTCAAGTCTCGTAGACTGCGATGGGCAGGACATGTTGCACGTATGGGGAATGAAAGACTTGCATGGAAGCTTCTTGTAGGAAAGCCAGAGGGAAAACGCCCAGTTGGTAAACCAAGAATGAGATGGGAGAATAACATTAACTATGATTTGAGGGAAGTAGATTATACAGGGAATCATTGGAAAGGATTAGCTCAGGATAGGGATGTATGGAGAGCTTATGTCCGTGCGGCCATGAACCTACGGGTTCGATAGTGCCCATGAGTAAGTAAGTATTGTTGACTGGTAATATCCACAAAGTCGAGAATGCGTACATCAAAGTGTTTGAAGTGTGCATTTTAATTAAGAAATAAGCAGCTGAAACACAGTAAGGGACTTAATGAGTTTTATTAGTTGATATCCTAAAAATATCGACATAGTGGAAATGGAAAATGGTACATATCTAAACTGTTTGAGGTAAGACTTAATGGACTTCACCAGACGAAAGAACGCGAAATTTTACATAAGGAACGTGCAAAATCGAAATTACAATGAAACCTGAATTAGCGTGTTTGACTTGTAAGCGCACAATTTATTTAATTAAATTGAGGCCACTCTGCTAAGGTTTTCGGTAGTTTCCCTTAGCGCTAAGACAAATGCCGGAGTGGTCCCCTAAGGTCCACCAGTAATTTACGAATTCCTAAAATGTATTTCAAAAAATCAGAATCTCGCAACAGTTCAGCTTAACCTGAAAGGAGTCGTTTCTGGTTTTGTCCACAGTCCTCCCGCTATTGTCCCTTCAGGGGTTGGCGGTTGCCGTGGCAGTTGCGGTCTTTCTCTTGCGTCATGCAATTAAATCAACTTACGACAAACTGAGAACAGACTTGTTAATGCTAATTGACTTGATCTTTGTCTCCTGATCTACGGCTGGTTGTGATTGGCGGTTGGATTATCGCTCAACATCAACTAGAAAAAAATGATCGGGGTGAAGAGGGCATATGTAAGTCCCTATAGCAGCCGGAAGAGACAGGCCACGGGCCCTGCACGTTAATTCCGCTGGGCTGCCGAGTGTGCACCCGGATGAAATTGAGTGTGCGCTCGGGGGGGGGACAATGTGTATGCACACATAAGGGGTGGTTCTGCTCTTCCAACACCACTGTCTTGTCTTGTCACCGTTCTGCACTACATCATCGTCCATTCAAATATTAGGTCATATGGCCTCTTACGGTCTCAAAGAGGAATTTTCCATCAAGCTCTTTTTTGGACGTCTCAGCGATCTTTTGCCTTGAGGCAGTAACGAAGCATGGCTTTTGGTATTCTATGATAAGACATTCGTTTAAGATGGGCTTTCCAGTTCTGGTAGTTTTGTATATGGTGGTTCTGCGTCCAACTCTTCCATAATTTCATTTATTTTATGGTCCCACTTTGTATAGCCAGCTGTACGGCGCATAAATCGCATATAATTTGCTGTTATTCTGTTTTCGTCTCTTCTTCGTATTGTCCATGCTTCACCACCGTATCTTAATACTGGTCTTGCGAGAACCTTATAAAGCTGTAATCTTGTGTTCTTTTGTAATAAATATGGTTTCATTATACTGTTAATTATCCCCGTTGTTTTTGTAAAATTTGTGATTTTCTTTGATTTATCAGCTTCATCTTGAAATGTTAAATTATATCCCAAATAATTAAATGTATTTACTCGTTCTAAAATGTCATCGTCCAAAACAATTTTGCTAGGTATAGAATATTACCCAGAAAAGGCCATCACTTTAGTTTTCTTTGCATTGATTTCTATTACACCATACGGCACAAAAAAAAGACACGCGCCTAGAGACATCTAGGGCCGGAAGTATCGACTAAAAGAAGCTCACATCCACCCAATACATACACTGGGAGAATACACTCTCCTATTGAAATATAGACATCTCCTATCCACGATAAATATCTAACGGCTTGGGTCAAGACACCCAATCGGTCGTCGGAACTATTAAGACAACAAATGAGGCTGATATCATGTCTGAGTGTATTTCCAGTGATTTACAGTGTGCTGAGAACAAGTCTGTTTTCAGTGGTTTACTAACATTCATAAAACTCCGAATAACTCTGTAATTATAAATCTCCGGACCCTTGTTGTACTACACTTATTTTTTTCTCTCAATGTGATATTTTAGTGGTCAGAGTCTGGGGTTTAAACCCACGCTGACTGCGACCCTTTGTGCCGCTCTGGATCGTCTTTTGTTTCCGTTGCTTCTATTAGCGTAGATCTGATTACCTCCAAGGTTATTAATCACAAAACTACTTGCCCCGGGCATAAATCCATAATAGTTCTCAAAACAACAGAGTGGCTTAAAATAAGAATGTTTTCACTATAATTATCAATCAATCAGGAAAGCTAGACAGAAAAATAAAGGGAGCTGGAATGATCTCCTAACTGAGTGAGTTTCCGTATAGGAATCTAAACAACTACGTGCACATAAATCATTAGAACATTAATTTATAAAAATGATATTTAATGTAAACAAGTAGTCTGAAGTAAAAACATAACATTTGATCATTCAAAGAAATATAAAGTGAATAAATAAATGATAATACTTCTACAGGACAAAAAACCACATCATACCACATACCACACTCATGCTAGAGTCCAAGCCAGGGTGGCTTCTTCCCCGGTCTTCAGGACCAACATAAACTCCGCCACTTCGCGGCTCCAGACGACATTGTCCACTTAAAAGTCCGATCCCATCCCGGACTGGACAGATGAATAAATGAAGAATGAATGATGACGTTCTCGCTGTGCATAACGTATTTGAAGGTTCCGTGGTAGAGGGGAGATGCGCCGTAGGAACAGCGCACCAGGAGAGGTAAAGAGGGAGAGTGGGGGTAGATGCATAGAGAAAGGAATATTGGCATAGTTCATGAATCTTACAGTCTAGGGAGGATAACGACGCTGCAGTAATGAGCCGAAAAACGCACTTTCGGTTCAAGAGGACCACCTTGAATCCATGACGCGGAAAACCCAAGAAAACTTTCTTAACCGTACTTATATCCGCGAAAATCTACAATATATATAGGGAGAGAGAGAGATACATAGATAGAGGACTCTGTAGCTGCTTGTTATAAGGTACAGCGAAATTCGGGTAAGAAAACAAACTATGGTTGAAGGACTGCATCACTCAAACCTTGTGACTTCTTCTACTGTCATGTGTTTGTTCATTGACAACAATCACTTGGTACTCACTACCTTATGAAGACAATCGAGTAGCTATTTGATATAAGTGATGGAATACGGTTAAGAAAATTTAAACTAAGGTTGAAAGATTGCATGACGCTAACCATGTAACTTCCTTTAGAATGATGTGGTATCCAGTCGCCGTAGCGTAGTGGTTAAGGCACTGAGCTACAAGCCGGAGGGTCGCAGGTTCAAGTCCCGTTGGGGTCAGGATTTTTAAACTGACCCAAACCCTCTGGCGGCACAATGGCCCTGGGGTCGACTCAGCCTCTAACGGAAATGAGTACCAGACGCTTGTTCTGGGGGTAAAGGCGGCCGTCACGCAGGGCTGACAACCCGGCTGACATAAAGTGCCGATTGTCTAGAAAAAGTGGGAGCCTTAACCTCCCACTACCCCAAGGGCCTCCGGGTCTGTTGTGGGATCACTTTACTTACTTATCCAGTGACACCAAGCATTTTAATTGAAAGTTGGCTTTTGGGTGGTGTCAGGCCATGAAAATTAATGGAGATGCATGTTCTGTAATAATGAGATAACTGGAGGATATTATCCTGGCGGCGGAGGTTGTGGTCGGTGTAACACATTCAAGTGGCCGTGTATCGATTTGCATGAATAGGTTTGTGCTCTGATAATTTCTATTGTGCTGAGCTGCCATTTTCTGTATTCAGATGACCATGATTGCATACTTTGTGCATGCGAAGCGCTTTGATTGCCACTAAACTTACATTTGTGACAATTTCCGGATTTCTTTTTTAACGCTATTCGGAAATGAGAGCAGAGAAAATGTTGATTATAGGAAATTTCTTACAATACCACACAAAATTAATTCTTGCTTTGTCCAATAGATTGCAGATTACACTGAGCAACAAAAAATTAACTTTTTTTTGTCTCAGAAAGAAAAATATGTGATTCTGATAGTATTTGTTATCCTGAATTCAAATATGATATCGGTTTTTCTCCATCACGCAAGGTTTCCGAGAGACAGACATTTATAATTTCAAACACTTCAATATTTTCTACATTCGTAACTGCACAATATTTGAACATTCGGACTCACATAGAAAGTACGAAATGACGATTTTCTGCTGCATTTCGTCTGTGGAGCATCCCTCTTGATGGTCCAATAATAATCGGCCAGCATATTAAGATTCCATTTGCCTCTTTCCCATAGCTGAAACCATTTGAGTTAGCTCATTTGGTTTTATTTTACAATGGACAAATGGACGAAAAAACGTTTATTAAAAAATAATTATTTAAATCCATAAATTGAAATTGAAATAAAAAAAACTGTGGGTGATGGAGAAATTTCGAATACATATTCTAAAACACGATAAAAAACTGCATTAATTACAACTATTGGTACTCATGAGACAAAAATCATGTTCATCATCACCGTCCTTTCAAGTATTAGGCCCAGTGGCCCGTTACGATCTCCCGCCATCTCCGAAAAGGTCGACCCACAGATCTTCTGCCTCGAGGAATGTAGTGAAGAATTTGTTTTGGTATTCTGTGACGATCCATGCGCTGAATATGGGCTAGCCAATTGTTTCTATATTCTTGGAGGTATTCAGATATAGGTACGATGTTTAACTCTCTGGCTATTGTTGAATTTCTTTGGTGGTCTAGAAGGCTATAACCTGCAGCAGTTCGTCGCAGAAATTTCATCACCGTGGCTGTAATATGACTATCATCCTGAGTTCTGATGGTCCAAGCTTCACTGCCATAACAGATTATGGGTCTAGCGAGAATTTTATAGATTTTCATTCTTGTGTGTCTCTGCACTTTTGATGGTTTAAAAACTTGGTTGATAATTCTTAAAGCTTTATTATAGTTTTGTATTTTAAAGGATATATCACATTCCCCATTATAAGTTAGATTATCCTAAGTATTTAATTGAATTAACTTGCTCTAATATTGAATTCTGAATACAAATTTTACTTCTTACTGGGAATTTCCCTTGAAAGGCCATAACTTTAGATTTTGTTGTTGATATTTCCATGTTAAATCGTTGGGCTATTATATTAAGATGAAAAAAAATCATGTTGACCAGTGTAATTACAATTGCTTTGGAAGTCTAGAGCGGAGAATGACTTATGCTAAGTCCCTTCAACCTTACTTTGTTCTGTAACGAGTAATGACGTTCAGATCACGTGTTCGCGCATTAATAAAACATTATCATCTTCTTCAATGTATGGGCCTATTGACCCGCTCCGCTCTCCGCTGCATTACAGATCGTCCTTCCAACGTTGTTTCGATCTTCGGCCTTCAGGTCTATAATAAAATATCTGTTTTGATGAATTATTATTTGGCATTCTTTGTACATGTTCAAAACATTTACATTAATGTGTGTATAATTCTCTCGTTTATATTATACACTTGTAATTCATTTGAGAATAAAGTTCTTAGGAAATTTTTGGACCAAAGAGAGATGAACAGACAGGTGAATGGAGAAGACTACATAACAGTGAACTACATTGTCTTTATAGGAAGCCAGATATAATAAGAATAGTTAAGTCTCGTAGACTGCGATGGGCAGGACATGTTGCGCGTATGGGGAATGAAAGACGTGCATGGAAGCTTCTTGTAGGAAAAAGTAAAGTGATCCCACAACAGACCCGGAGGCCCTTGGGGTAGTAGGAGGTTAAGGTTCCCACTTTTTCTAGACAATGGGCACTTTATGTCAGCCGGGTTGTTAGCCCTGCGTGACGGCCGCCTTTACCCCCAGAACAAGCGCCTGGTACTCATTTCCGTTGGAGGCTGAGTCGACCCCAGGGCCATAGTGCCGCCAGAGAGTTTGGGTCAGTTTAAAAATCCTGACCCCAACGGGACTTGAACCTTCGACCCTCCGGATTGTAGCTCAGTGCCTTAACCACTTCGCTACGGCGTGCCCCTTCTTGTAGGAAAACTAGAGGGAATACACCCAGTTGGTAGACCAAGAATGAGGTGTGAGAATAACATGAACCATGATTTGAGGGAAGTACATTATACAGGGGATGACTGAAAAAACATCTCAGGATAGGGATGTATGGAGAGCTTATGCACGTACGTGTTCGATAGTGCCAGTGAATTAGAGATACTTCATCTCTGATATCTCGACTTTTCTTTTGGTCCCTTAAAGGTACATCTAGGCCCTGCCATCCACCCCTTGGGATACCTCGGTCGTCATGACCATACTCCCAAGTCCTAGTTCTAGTCCTCCCTAATCTAATCTCGCGTCCACGTTCAAGTTCTCGGTCCTTTAACCAACACTCCAGGGAGAGAGTATTGGAGTTTTGCACTTCTGGGCAATTGATGAGCTACATAGTACATCAGGTCACTCAGTCCTGACGACCCCACAGTTGGTCCACGGGCTCCATGAGCCTAGCCGGGAGGACTGCTGTAACAGATCCACCGACCATTCCCCTGTTCTGCCTCCAGGGACGTGTCCTGCAGCCGTTGTGAGACCGGCTAGGGCTACAAGCCCAACAGTATGAGACTTTTAGTACATCCAGGTGCTCATCTCCTGGCGACCCCACAGTTTGTCGACGGGCCCGTAGGCCAAGCCAGGAACCAGTACAGTAGCTCCCCGCTGGACTGGTCCGAGCCGAGCCCTGGTGTGCCCCCAGGGACTCCTTCTGCAGCTGTTGTGGGCCAGCACGGAGCTCGCAAGCTCCAACAGATGAGCAAATAGTACGACAAGGCGCTCAACTCTTGCCTACCCCACTAATGGTTCACGAGTCCCTTGGACTTAACCGGGAGGACTGTCTAGCAGATCCACCGATCTTTCCCCCAGTGCACCAGCTCCCTTAAAGGTACACTTTATACCTTGAGATAAAACATTGTTGAGAATTAAATTGTCTTCTCGCGTTTGTCTTTAAAGTGTAGTCGTTTGTTTCAGAAGCGCCAGCCATACGCAACAATACAGTTGTTGGTAATTAAATTGTAAATTCTGTCCACCCCTGTGGTCTCGGGGTAACGCGTCAGCATTCGTATGCAGCAGCGGGGAGGGGTTCCATCCCCGGTCGGGACAAGTTTCCTGGTTGATGGTTTTTCGTCACCCCAAAGAAAATGCCAGGAAATTTGAAAGCCTAAACGGATCCGAAAAACATCTGACCATCACAGTCGCCATTATCATATTCGCCATTTTAGTGACAATGTGCGAATGGTTCTTTCGTTTTAATGTTGTGTTGTTTCGGAGGAGGCCTTGACATTGAGGTGATCACTCATTCCGGGAGTTCCTCCATGTCCCTTTGTGGTCAAAAATGTATGTGTGTGAGCACATAGTTAAAAAATCCCTCTCCCGACAGGTCGTGGTACTATAAGGCCCGGGTAGCGTGATGCACATAAACGTACCTATAAGGTGAGATATTAAACATCGGTAATTTAATATTAAAACATTGCAACATCTGGGATTTCTCTAAACAAATATGATTTATGTCAGCAATAAAACATTATTATATTGAAAATTAAATTGTAAATTCTCAGTTTTGTCTGAGAAGTGGTGACATTTAGGCCAGCTTCGCGCAATAATAACACTTTATTTAGGGCCAGTTTCGCCAAGAGAGGTAACTGTATTACGCCAATTTAAGGTATGTATTATACATGGGCAAAACTGGCGCAATACAGTTACCTCTCTTGCTGAAACTGGCCCTTAGAATTAAATTGTAACTTACCGGTTTTTTGTCTAAAAAGTGATGCCGTTTAAATCAGGTGAGAAAGGCTCAGGCAAACTTTATTGATAACACTGAGCAAGAAAGAATAAACTCTTTTTTGTCTCAGAAAGAAAAATATGTGATTCTGATAGTATATTTTCTCCTGGATTTAAATATGATATCGGTTTTTCTCCATCACGCAAGGTTTCCGTGAGGCAGGAATTTATAATGTCAAACATTTTAATATTTTCTACATTCGTAACTACACAATATTCGAACATTCGGACTCACCTAGAAAGTAAGAAATGGCGATTTTCTGCTATATTTCGTCTGTGGAGCATCCCCCTTGATGGTCCAACAATAATCGGCCAGCGTATTAGGAATCCATTTGCGTTGATATCTCTTTTCCACAGCTGAAATCTCTTGATGAAAGTGTTCCCCGTTTTATTTTAGAATGGACAAATGGACGAAAAAGCGTTTATTAAAAAAATAATTATTTAAATCCATTAATTGAAATTGAAATAAAAAAAAACTGTGGGTGATGGAGAAATTCTGAATACATATTTGTAAACACGATAAAAAATCATGTTGACCGGTGTAATTAAATCGTGTCTTATTGGCATTTGTCTAAAAAGTTAGGTAAATTAAGTGAGGTATGAAAGGGTAACGCAATAATAAAACTTTATGGATAATTAAATTGGGTCTTATCGGCTTTTGTTTAAATTTAATTTATGCCAGGTTATCAAGGCTCACCGCAGTAATAAAACATAATTCATAATTATATTATCGGCTTTCGCCGTCCTGCGCCGTAGCCGAGCGGTTAAGGTAGGAAGCCTTGGCGCAGAGCTACGGGACTTGCGCTGGTTCGAGTCTCCACGGGGGAAGAAATTTCCTCATGGTATTTCGGCCAGTATGTGACCGGTGCCCACCCAGCATCGTGAGGCAGTTGGGTAGCTACAATAAGTAGCGGCTCCAGGTTGAGGAACCAGCTATAACGGCTGGGGGACTCGACATGCTAACCACATGTCACCCCTACACTGGCTGTTGATCATCTACCTCTGTGATTGACACATGTGGATGTGAAGGGCAGCAGCCGGCTGGTAAAGGGCAACCGCTGAAAAGTGGAAAGCAATCGGAATCGGAATCGGCTTTCGCCCAAGAATCTAAATATTTAAAACGAAACTCTTACATGACTTACTCGAAACGTAATATCTTGCAAGAAGGGAAATTATTCGATAAGTGAAACAATTAATCGAAACTATGATCATGGAAAACGCTCAGTTGGTAGACCAAGGATGAGGTGGGAGAACAACATTAAACTAATTGAATTTGAGAGAAAGTAGATTATACACGGAATTGTTGGAACGTTAGAATCCTGCTCTTAGGATAGGGATGTATGGAGAGCTTATGTCCGCGCTGGGGCCCTGCACCTACGGGTTTTCGATAGTGCCATGGAGTAAGTAAGTCCTGTGATTTTTCGGTACCATAATAGGTATGAACAAAAATGGAGGAAGCTTCACTTATAGAAACCGTTTGTCCCTAATATTGCCAAGGGCATGGGAATGATTAGGTGGTGTAATTCAAATGGGAAAATAAAACTTGTGAAAAAGTTTATTGTGAAGTCCTTTGGTTCGCAAATAGTGCGTTCTAAAGGCGTAGATTATTGCGGGAAGATAATATTCAAATGTATATTAGGAAACTGAATAACGAAGGTTCGAGATGTATTCAGTTGGTTGAGGATTGCGATTTATGGAAGGTCTTAATGAATACGGAATTGAATCTCCGCTCCATATTGTATTATTAATACCATTATCATTATCATTATTATTATTATTATTCGTGCTGCCTTGTCACGCAGCGGGCCCGTATTCTATTCCCGGTCGGGACACGCTCCTGGGTGAGATTTTTTTCCGTGTTTTTTCTCACCTGTAAGACAAATGTCAGGGAGCTTAGAGCCCAACGTTCACGAAAATCATCCGGCCATCATCATTATCATCATCAACATTCACCGGTGTGGAAAGCAACGAGACGCTACCACACATGTAGTAAAGCTACAAAGCATAGCATGAAAATGTTATGATTGCAGTGAAAGACCTCCCCTCGAGCAGAAAACTATACATACATTATTATTTGTATTATTATTCATCTTTCAGGTTGTCCGAAAACAATTATTTTATTATTATTATTATTATTATTATTATTATTATTATTATTATTATTATTTTCATTATTATTCACCTTCCTCATGGTGTATTTCTAAAAGAACTGTTACGATCTACAAAATAATTCGCAACAATCTATTCTTAGGACGTCCCAATGATCTTTTACCATACTATTATAGTCATATTTTACAACTTATTGTTATTATTATCATTATTATTATTATTATTATTATTATTATTATTATTATTATCATCTTCTTCTTCACTTCATGGGCTAGGCAAATTGCCTGTTCCGGCTCACAGTTGTTCTGTCCATCTTTTCACTGGCCTTCCTACATTCCTGTCCCGCGCCGTAGCCGAGTGGTTAAGGCAGGAAGCCTTGGCGCAGAGCTACGGGACTTGCGCTGGTTCGAGTCTCCATGGGGGAAGAAATTTTCTCATGGTATTTCGGCCAGTATGGGACCGGTGCCCACCCAGCATCGTGATGCATTTGGGTAGCTACATTAAGTAGCGGCTCCAGGTTGAGAAAACCAGCTATAACGGCTGGGGGACTCGACATGCTGACCACATGTCACCCCTACACTGGCTGATTATCATCTACCTCTGTGATCGACACATGTGGATGTGAGGCTAGCAGCCGGCTGGTAGGGTAAGGGCCTTGTAGGCCTTTCGCGCCAGGAGTTTTTCCTACATTCCTTGAACCTTTTGGCTTGTAGTTAAATGATGCTTTTGGTAATCTTGTTGCATTCATTCTTTCTACATGTCTAAACCATTTTTCTCTACTTACTTACTTACTCACTGGCACTATCGAACCCGTAGGTTCATGGCCGCGCGGACATAAGCTCTCCATACATCCCTATCCTGAGCTAATGCTTTCCAATCATTCCCTGTATAATCTACTTCCCTCAAATCATAGTTAATGTTGTTCTCCCACCTCATTCTTGGTCTACCAACTGGGCGTTTTCCTTCTGGCTTTCCTACAAGAAGTTTCCATGCACGTCTTTCATTCCCCATACGCGCAACAAGTCCTGCCCATCGCAGTCTACGGGACTTAACTGTTCTTATTATATCTGGCTTCCTATAAAGACCATATAGTTCATTGTTATGTAGTTTTCTCCATTCACCTGTCTGTTCATCTCTCTTTGGTCCAAAAATTTTCCTAAGAACTTTATTCTCAAATACTCGTAATCTCCTTTCCTCCTTTAAAGTAAGAGTCCATGTTTCGCACCCATATAATATAACTGGTAGAATAATAGTTTTATATATTTTCAGCTTAACGTTTTTTGAAAGGAGTTGGGAGATCAAAAGTCTCTGCAATGCATAATAGCATGCATTTCCAGAATTGAGCCTATGTTTAATTTCTTTGTGCATCTCATTCCTATTTGTGATTATTGTTCCTAGGTATTTGAATTCAGCCAATTCCTCAAAATTTCCCTCATTTGTCATTAGTTGTCCATTTCCATTATATAATGTATTTCTACGTGTGACCATATATTTAGTTTTATTGATATTTACTTCCAGTCCTAATTTCTTAGTGTTACTCAATAGTGTGTGCGTGTTGGCCTTTAGTATCTCCTCGCTATCGGCCAGTAGTACTACATCATCAGCATAAACTAACAGCTTATTAATACCATTGAGTTGTAAGCCTTCCTCATTCTCTAAAGATTTAATGGCATGCTCTAGTACAAAATTAAATAGTAGAGGAGATAGTGCATCTCCTTGCTTCAACCCATTCTGGATTTCAAAAGTGTCTGAAAACTGTTTGCCTACACGCACCCTACTCGTGGAGCCATTTAGACACATTCGTATAAGTCTAACTAACTTTTTGGGAATTCCGAACTCCAGCAGGATACTATATAACTTCTCCCTCTTAATTGAATCATATGCTTTTTTGAAGTCTACATATAGTTGATGTACAGTACCATTATATTCCCATTTCTTTTCTAAAATCTGTCTTATACTAAAAATCTGATCTGTTGTAGACCTGTTTCTTCTAAATGCACATTGATGATCTCCTAGAATGTCATCAATGTAGGGAGTAAGTCTGCTTACTAATATATTTGTTAGAATTTTGTACGAAGTTGAAAGTAATGAGATGCCCCTATAGTTGTTGCAATCAGTTTTATCTCCTTTCTTATGAATTGGTACGATAATTGATTCCTTCCATTCATCTGGAAGAGCTTCTTTTTCCCAAATCATACTAAGCAACCATTTTTCTCTATGTAATAATAATAATAAATATTATTATTATTATTATTAATTAACTTTCCTGTGTTGCGCGTTATTGTTAAAAATAAAATATGTTTTACCATAGTATTATAGTGATATTTACAAAATTATTATTATTATTATTATCATCATCATTATTATTATCATTAATGAACTTTACTGTGTTGCGCGTTATTGGTAGAAATAAAAGAGGTGGTTTACTACCTGTTATTAATGTCAATGCACATCAAGAGATGGCGGTAATGGCGTGGAATATATGTTCCATATAATGCCAGCAAACTGTAATGTGATCGCGGTTTCATTTATTAACACATGAATGCTGAAATTTGTTTAGCATCATTCAGCGTTATTTAGTTAGCTGTCGCCATGGTAACCAGTAGATTTGGAAGCTAACTAAAAAAATATTGAATGGTGTCGCTTGTTCGTATGAATTTATGTAACTGATGATGGTAAAATAAGAACTCGCGTCCGTGAGCAATTTCAATTAAACTTTCTGGTTTTTTGCAAAATAATTTGTTGTTCGTTACCAAACGTTGGAGCATTCTCATAGTTTTATTGACGATTTGAGTTTAATTCTGGAATTGGTTTGGAATATTGAAATGGATTAAAATAATATTTAAAATATATATATATTTTTTTTTTCCATTAAATATCAATAGAAATTTAAAATTAGATATAATAATGTTTGCAGATGATCTTGTTTTACTAGCAACATCTGAAGATGATTTACAATGGCCAGTACATAATTTAAATTTGATAGCCCAGAAATATTCAATGGAAATATCTACCAATGAAACTAAAAATAATGGCCTTTTGTGGAAAATCCCCAATACCAAGCAAAATTTGTTTAAATAACAAAATTTGAGAGAGAGTTAATGAGTTTACTTATTTAGGATATAAACTCTCTTTTGTTGAAAATTTGGATTTACCAGAGAAAATTGTGAAATTTAACAAATCAATGGGAATCATTAACAGAGTTTTAAAACCTTCATTAGTGCAAAAATCAACTCGTACTCGTCTTTATCAAATAATGGCTTGACCAGTCCTATGTTATGGCAGTGAAGCGTGGACTATAAGGAGGACGAGAGATGAAAGCAGACTAACAGATTGTGAAATGAAATTTATGTGCCGAACAGCTGGCTACACCAAAATGGGATCGAAAGAAAAATGTAGAAATTCTTCGAGAACTTAATGTGTCACCAACACTGGACTACATCTCCAGATATCAGCTAAACTGGAAGGAACATGTCTCAAGAATGGCTAGATCCAGGATCCCCAAGGTAATAATGAACTACTGTCCAAATGGGAAACGGTCAGTTGGTCGACCTATGAAAATATTAATATAAAATTATGGAATATTCACCTGAAAGGTCCGTCTCCTCAACTTAATTAATCATTTAACTGTAGCGCTTTCGGGACTTGTCCCATCATCGCCAGGATTCAAAACTGGTGTTTCACTAAGATCTGGTAGAGGGGGTTGCATGTATTGGGTTCGTTTTCGTTTATCAAGCTGTCGTTGTTGTGAGCCGCTTTCATGATTTCCATCTCTTCGAGTATGTTTATCTTCGCTGGATTGTTTTCTCTGTGTATTACTGTTAGGGTGTTTTAATATTTAACATGCGATGTCCTTCATGGATAACGTGTTTTGCATAGCTTGATTTCCCTATGCAAAACACGTTATCCATGAAGGACATCGCATGTTAAATATTGAAAACACCCTAACAGTAATGCACAAAGAAAACAATCCAGCGAAGATAAACGTACTCGAAGAGATGGAAATCATGAAAGCAGCTCACAACAACGACAGCCTGATAAACGAAAACGAACCCAATACATGCAACCCCTTCTACCAGATCTTAGTGAAACACCAGTTTTGAATCCTGCCGATGATGGGACAAGTCCCGAAAGCGCTACAGTTAAATGATTAATTAAGTTGAGGAGACGGACCTTTCAGGTGAATATTCCATAATTTTATATTAATTTTGAATAATACCTCAACGGAACACATCATGAATCTTATAAAAGTTGACTATGAAAATATGGCACGAAAACCGCTTTCTCAGGCCGTAACAGTTCTTCTAGGACTAATAGCTAGCAGGATGATGAAAATAATAATAAAGAGATGTGCGCACAATGTGTGCAAATGTACATGCAAAGAACTTAGTTGTCCTTGCTGTAACCCCAGCGATTGATTTACAATGTTTCTTACGCTTTTAGTATACTGTACGTCTCACATTTTCTCTCAGCACAAATCACTTTTTTTAATGCCACCAGGTTTTCTTTTACGATATTTCTGGCTTTCTCCCCCTGGCATTGGCGAAATTGTAATCCATTTCTTAGGTTGGGGCAAATGGAAGGCGGAGTTACGTTACCCCGATCACGTGATGGGTGATAAATTATTTAAATTACTATTTATCTCATAAACCGATAATTTTGCCTCTTCCTGTTTACACAATTGCCTTTTCCTGTTCATAATGAGAGATATCTCCGCAAATGAACTTCTTTGACAAGGATGTTCATAATGAGAGATATCTCCGCAAATAAACTTCTTTGACAAGAATGTCGATTCAACAATGTACGATCGATGTGGTACAACAAGAAAGGTCAAAATAAAACAACTTCAAAAAATTACAAAAAAAATTATGTTGCTCTAAAAAATGTAATAAATGTAATATAATGAATCTCCATTATTGTTAATAGTTATTTCTGATACAATCATCTGTTATTGATTTTCCCAAAGAGATTTAACAGTAAAGATATGCTATGTATAACTATACAGCCGGCTTAGAAATCTTCCGGAACTAAGATCGAAATACATAACCTCACATTCGGTAAATATTACATATTATAATTATTTTTAGCTTCTGATGTTGTATTATTCGCTAAATAGTCACTCCAAATCCAATGCGAAGTTGAATTTTTCATTAGACAAAATCACTTTGGAACTGCACTAAGTTTAACCTGTATAGATAATAATAAATATGGGAATATTAAAGGTATTATTATTGCTCCTGGAATAAATAGTTCTTTAACCGCATTAATAGCTCAATTATCTAAAATTAAATTTTAAAAAATCCTAGTATATTAGGAAAGGATACAGAAACGTGTATTCAAAGTGGAATTATATATGGATATTTAAGCATGGTCGAATCCTCTTACCACAATATTGACACTAGGTCACAAGATAACAGTCTGCTAACAATTTCTCTTCATAGCACTTCCTCTTATTCTACTTCTTTCACAGTAGCCTCTGCCCGATCCTGGAATTCCCTTCCTCTATATCAGGGTTGCCGCACACTTGGCACCTTTAAGTCACGCTTATACAGTTACCTGTTGTCTAATAATTTTTTTTCTATTTATTTAAATTTATACTATGCCATTAATAATGTTTTCTCGTTCTATTATATATCTTGTACATATTATATATTTAATTCGTTAAATCTACAGTAAATCAAAATGCATTATAAATATTAATTATATTGTATTTATAACATGTAATCGTTTATATATATTGTAATTTAAATGTAAAACTATTTTTTTTTTTGTATTTTGTAAAATCTGTTGAGTGGCAGACAAGGCCTTTAGGCCTTAACTCTGCCAGTTAAAATAAAGCTATTATTATTATTATATTTATTATTATATTATATTATTATTAATATTATTATTATTAATATACCAAATACAGAAATATACCAAATTTACTTCGGCAGAACATACAAAATATTTACAAAGACTATTTAACTCATGCCCCAAATGGGAGTCAATGACCAATCACGTTTCAATGATTTCTGTTTTACAACCAATCAGAATCGTGTTTTACCAAATATTTATCAGTGTTATGATTACCATATTAAAGAAAGCTCCTCCTTACAATATTGCGTTCCTTTGGCAATAAATAGTATGATCTGGTTGCAGTGATAAACAAATGAAGCAGTAGAAGCGTACCTATCGTTTCTCATTTGTTTTCAAACATCGCCGTTTACATTAATATATAAATATTTTAAAATAACTATAGTTAAATAATGATTTGTGAGTAAACAGCTTAATTTTATTCGTTAAATAGTCCTAACAAATGCCACTCTTGATTTCCAAATTCTCTAGATAAATTCACTCCTCACTTCGTGAGTCTGAATTTATCGATAATTGGAAATCACTCGTGGCATTACTTATGACAACACCATAAAGATTAAATTAAATAACAGATTTTCTGAAAAAGGAATTATAAATCGTGGTGTGAGACAAGGCTGCCCCTTATCCCCAACACTCTTTGCAATTTATATCAATGAAGTAATATGTTTCTGGAACAAAAAATATAAATTTGCAATAAGAATATCAGAAAATAGAAAATTAAACACCCTACTGTTTGCAGATGACCAAATAATAATAGCAAATTTCGAAGTTTCTTTAGAAAATAAAATTTCTGATTATAAGTCAAGATGGATGCAACATGTTCATCGAATGGAAGATCACAGAATACCCAAACAAATGTTAAGATATCAACCTGCAGGAAGAAGAAGACCAGGACGTCCACTCAAACACTTTTGGATGGTGTTTCTCTTGAGGCCGAAACAGGTCAACAAATGGCCTAAATTCGTGAATGTACTATGATGATGATGATGATTATTATTATTATTATTATTATTATTATTATTATTATTATTATTATTATTATTAATCACATTTTCAGAAAAACACAACCTCTTGTTAGATTACTGTCCATAATGAAGCGCTAGGAGAATTCTTAACCTTAAATTCCAGTTCACGTAAAACCACAAGATTAATTCCCTTTAAGGAAATATTTATTTTGTGTGACCGGAAATCGAACCCGGAATCTCGTGAACTGAAGTCAGAAACGCTGGTCACTAGCCCATGAGGCTGGTCACAAATCACATACGCACGTGTCTTTAGGTTCGTGAAAGGTCTTACTGGAGCACAGCTTGTGGTGGAAGCAGTGGATTGCCAATATATTGCAGTGACTTGACGCATTTCATAGTTCTACTGTATCTTGCACCGCTCAGGTTGCATAGAATGCCGGCGGCGAATAAATGAAAAGAGTCCTATAGCTTCTACCTTCCTTTCTCTCTTTTCCTTGTAAGTTTGTGGAGTATTTCCTTTTTAATGGCGGTTTAGTGGCGCAAGTGGTTAGACACTACCCTCCACATCTGGGTCCCGAGTTCGCGTGTAGGTCACTCCTCGTGGGGTTCTTGGAGGAGTCAAGGCAATTTTTTCTCGGGGTTTATGCCGTTTTCTCATTAAAAAATAACTTTCTTCTACCACTTTTCCATACTCATGTCATCCATTTCCTTTCATTTCATCTGCTCTATGATAGTGCAACATATCTGATCCCTGATGTCACAAACCTACAATAATAAAAGCTTCATCTCATCTCCTCCCTCGACCTCACATTACATTGAAGACGAGTAAATCATTTCCATTTCCTTCTCAAAATTCTCCCAGGACATGTCCGATCCGTGTGTCTAATGTATATATATATATCCACCGCTGTGGTCTCGAGGTAGCGTGCTGCCTTGTCACGCGGGCCCTGGTTCGATCCCCGGTCGGGGCAGTTTTTCTGGGTGAGGTTTTTATCGGGGTTTTTCCTCACCTGTAAGACAAATGTCAGGAAAACTTTAAGGCCCAAACGGTCCCCGAAATCATATGGCCATCATCCTTATCATTATCATCCTTATCATTATCATCCTTACCATTATCATTATCATCATCCTTCACCGGTGTGGAAAGCAACGGGAAGCTACCACACCTACACAATTCCCTAGTAAAGGTGCAAGCATAGCATGAAAATGCTATGATTGCAGTGAAGGACCTGCCTTCGGGCAGAATTACTATGGATGGATATATATATATATGTCTATATTTTAATAATATCTTAAAATTGTAATAAATCTGTAATTTTTGTATAATTTTACTAGTCGCTGGTTGAGTGGAAAAGAAGGCCTTTTGGCCTTAACTCTGCCAGCTAAAATAAATCATTATTATTATTATTATTATTATTATTATTATTATTATTATTATTATTATTATTATTATTATTATTATATAGTCTGTCTTCTCCATTTTCTCTCCTTCCCTCTCTTTCTTTCCTCCGTTTCTTTCTAACTCTGCGTTGTGTTATTTTACTCTATGTTTGTATTTGTACGTATAAACAACACAAAAACTATACATTTTCTCCCTTTTCGTGTCTCTTTCTTTTGACCTGTCCGTTTGTGATATTTTTTTCTAATATGTATTTCTATATTCTTCTTCCTGGCATTGAGTTCCTGTCACCACGGCACGGCGCTTCCTAAGATTGCGATTGGACGGTCAAGGCGCGGAGGTTAGCTGTAGTAGGCTATATTGAATAAGAAATCGTTTAGGTTATTCCCCTTGCAGATCGTTGTAAGAAGGTAAAAATCTTACATCGTTAAAAATATAAAAACTATTTTAAACTTTCAAATAAAAACGGATTTGAGAAAATCACTGATTTAGGTATTTATTTATTCGTCATTTGATGCAAAATATAATAGAATATAGACCTGTCATTTACAACAATCTATTGGGTAAGTAATTCTTGTGACACATTTATTTAACAGACCAGCCTCATGGGCCAGTGGTCAGCATTACTGACTACTGTTCATGAGGTCCCGAGTTCGATTCCCGGTTAGACCAGGAATTTTTCCTTAACGGGAATCATTGCTGTGGTTGCCCATGGTCTGTAATTAATCACACATACCATTGGGGTAACGTAACTCCGCCTTTCAGGTGCTCCAACTTAAGAAATGGATTACAATTTCATTACAATTTCGCCAATGCCTGTGGAGAAGGCCAAAATATAAATTGGCATTTATCGAAAACCGACAAGCAACACACTAGCCATAAACAATAAATCGAGACATCCTTTTCAACATAAAATAATTACATTCAAAAGCCTAATAAATAGGATGTTAAAACTCCCTCTAAAAAAGACAATTATAATAAAGAATTAAATTACATCAAACACGTGGCAAAAATTAACGGCTACAACAAACAAATAATAAATAGAATTATAAACAAACAAAAAAGGAAAAAAACAACATTACCAACATAACCAAACTTGAAATGGAATCCAATGACAACAACAAGAAATGGATAACTCTCACGTACACTGGTAAAGAAACATTAAAATTGGCCAACACACTAAAAAAGTTCGATAAGAATATTAATATATCCTACAGAACTGACAACAAAATTAAACAATTTAATAAACAACAACATCGAAGAAATAGATGAATTCGACAATAAAGACATCTACAAATTAACATGTACAGACTGCAATAAATTCTACATTGGGAAAACTAACAGAAGCTTCTACATTAGATTCAAGGAACATTTCAGAGATTTCATTTACAATGGAGGAAAATCAAGTTATGCAAAACATGTAATTCAAGCTGGACACCATATGCATAACATCGATAACACCCTCACAATAGTACATAGAGAAAACATTCCAACAACAATAAATATACTGGAGGAAATCGCAATCCTAAGAGAAATCAACAACAACCTGATTCTCAACGAATACACACCTAATCCACACAATCATCTGTACAAAATTCTCACAACCAAGTCAGTGCTTCAACAAGGGTCAACAAGAACGGACCTAATGCATTCTGCTGATGATGGGACTAGTCCCGAAAGGCCTACAGAGTTTTAAAAGAACTTAATTTGAGGAGACGGACCTACAAGGTAACTATATTATAGTTTTTAACCGTACATTATATTACAATGTCATAAAATACAACCTGGTGACATTAGACAAACAAAACATGTATTTAACAATTATTTAATAAACTTGCCCGAATAACGTCTGCCAAAAGTGTTAAAGTATTCTTGACAATAGAGATGGAGGCAATAATAATTCAGTAAAATAGAGACAAAAAATGTATGTGGAAATTATAACTACTGTGTAGTTAAAAAAGGTAATTGTGGATGGAGGGGAAATCAAGAACAAGATTTTACCTCTTTCAGATACGAACACAAATACAGAAAACACACACCAAAAGGTGGAGATTTAAATTCCCCTACCGCTATGTGAATGGTACCCAGTCGTCAGAGTGGAAGGTAGAGATTCAACCAACCACTCTATGCCAACGGAAAATGTTAATTGTTCCATGAACTGACGATTAACGATGAGGTGTTTCTTAGTAAAGAGATTCCTTCCCAGAATTCGCTTGGAGATTAAACACTACAAGGGAAATCCGGTCATAACTTATTTAAGTCCCAACTATTATTTATGTAGTTTTTCTTTCTTTTTCGTGTCGATAATTTTCGTGCCTTCTGTTTGTTCTTTGTTTCGTTCATTTAATTAATTTATTCACACGTATTTACTAATGTACCCATTTAATTATTTAAGCATTTAAATAATACATGGCGTGCGCTGCTACGCCTAAATAAATGAAATACTCGTATATTTAGTTGATTAAGTAAAAATATAAATAATTATAAATTTATAATGTCATCTTTTTTAATTATTATCCATTGAATATGTTTTTTTCTTTCTTCTTCTTCCTTCCAAGTATTAGGCCAATGCCTGTTACGATCCTATAGAACATTTTCCAGCGTTTGATAGGACTGCCCAGAGGCCTTCATCCTCTTGGTATATAATTATAAACAGCTTTGGGGATCCGATTTAAAGTCATTCTTTCAAGATGGTGTTTCCAATTTAGTTGGTACTGTTTAATATATTCCAAAATTGGCGTAGTCTTCAATTCTTTTAAGATATTGGTGTTCCTTTTCCGATCCCATCTGATGTAACACGCTGTTCTGCGCATGAATCTCATTTCACAAGCCGTTATTCTGCTTTCATGTTGTGTTTTTAGTGTCCATGCTTCACTGCCATAGGTCAACACTGGTCTAGCCAAAGTGTTATATAAACGTAATCTGGTGTGTTTTTTTTTTGTACAAAGGATGGTTTCATAACTTGATTAATAATTCCCAAAACTTATAATAAAACTAGTAATTTTTTCAGGGATATTATTTTCATCCCAGATAGAGAGATAATATCCAAGATATTTAAATTGACTATTTAACTCATGCCCCAAATGGGAGTCAATGACCAATCACGTTTCAATGATTTCTGTTTTACAACCAATCAGAGTCGTGTTTCACCAAATATTTATCAGTGTTATAATTACCATATTAAAGAAAGCTCTTCCTTATAATATTGCGATCCTTTGGCAATAAATAGTATGATCTGGTTGCAGTGATAAACAAAAGAAGCAGTAGAAGCGTACCTATCGTTTCTTATTTGTTTTCAAACATCGCCGTTTACAATAAATATATAAATATTTTAAAATAACTATAGTTAAATAATGATTTGTGAGTAAACAGCTTAATTTTATTCGTTAAATAGTCCTAACAAATGCCACTCTTGATTTCCAAATTCTCTAGATAAATTCACTCCTCATTTCGTGAGTCGTGAATTTATCGATAATTTGGAAATCACTCGTGGCATTACTTATGATTAGATCTCTCTAAAATTTTATTTTTAAGTTTGATAATTATTGAGTGAATAATAATTTAATAAATTATTTATTTTATATACAATTAACTATATTAGTGTGTGTATGTATGTATATATATATATATATATATATATATATATATATATATATATAATGAAATAATAATTAAATAAAAGAATGAATGAACGAACGAGAAAAAAGAAACAAGGAGAGAAGTACAGAGCAAATACATTTAATATGTTTTTGTTATTATTATTGTGGTATTAATATTTCTTGCCGTGAAAGTAACCAGTATGTTTAATGAAAAAGTAATTTATTTTTAACAAGAATGTCTAACAAGGTATATTTCTGGTGACGTCAGTTTTAAATTCGTTTTGGTCTGAATACCTCGGTACGTAATTCATATAACCAGAGCAGACGCAACCTCAAACATCCCTCGTCCCTACAAAATCCGCAAATATTTTCTCAACTCGTTTTAATTTTAGACACGTCTGTTTGCAGATAAACATGGAATTACATTAAAGTGTGTAGTGTTCTGCATGCTAACAGCTTGTAAATGCAATATTGCCTAAACAACTTTACATCTGGATATGTTATAAGTGCAATTGCTAACTTGATGTGCTATAAATTGTGCAAGAGGATTGCATTTAAAGGAATGTCTACATTTTGAATGAATCCCCCTTCTTTCTCTAGTAATTTAATATCAACATATACCATTGCTCACATCAATATGCGGTTTGTCCCTTATAATATAATTCGTTGTTGTTCCCATAGGTTGTGAAATATCTTATCAAGATGTGAACAAGAAAATCACCAAACTGACATAAATAGTAGGAATAATAAATAATACATTAGAAACCAAATTAGTACAAAATGCCACAAGAATAAATACTATATTGCGATACGAGTGTGGCAACCACTTGATACGAGTGTGGTAACTACTTGATACGAGTGTGGTAACCACTTGATACGAGTGTGGTAACCACTTGATACGAGTGTGGTAACCACTTGATACGAGTGTGGTAACCACTTGATACGAGTGTGGTAACTACTTGATACGAGTGTGGTAACCACTTGATACGAGTGTGGTAACTACTTGATACGAGTGTGGTAACCACTTGATACGAGTGTGGTAACCACTTGATACGAGTGTGGTAACCACTTGATACGAGTGTGGTAACCACTTGATACGAGTGTGGTAACCACTTGGTACGAGTGTGGTAACTACTTGATACGAGTGTGGTAACCACTTGATACGAGTGTGGTAACTACTTGATACGAGTGTGGTAACCACTTGATACGAGTGTGGTAACCACTTGATACGAGTGTGGTAACCACTTGATACGAGTGTGGTAACCACTTGATACGAGTGTGGTAACCACTTGATACGAGTGTGGTAACCACTTGATACGAGTGTGGTAACCACTTGATACGAGTGTGGTAACCACTTGATACGAGTGTGGTAACCACTTGGTACGAGTGTGGTAACCACTTGGTACGAGTGTGGTAACCACTTGGTACTGATCGAGGAAAAGTTTTAAAAAAAGAGGCACTTGCGCCGAGTTTTTTTTAATTTCCGGGAATTCCGTTATGTGTTTACCACATGAGTATAGCATACTATTTTTTGCAATATGTGTATTTATTTTAGTAATTAATATATTAGCTAAAATATTTATAAATATAAATGAAGACAAATCTTGGATTTTATTAATTATATGTGTGGCACCATAAAACGAAGTCTCAAAGGAACTAGAAAGGAGAAACTTTTAAAACAATGGCGGTTCCAACGCTACTATATGGATCGGAACACTGGATCTTAACAAAAAAAACCAGGAACGAAAAATAGAAACGTCAGAAATGAGTTTTCTGAGGAGTGTGGCTGGCTATACAATAATGGATCAAAGGCGAAGTGAAGATATACCAAGAGAACTGAATATATTCAAACTATTAGATAGAATTACACAATACAGTGATGAATGTATGGACCACATAAATAGAATGGATAACAATAGAATTCCGAAACAGATTCTTCATTACAAACCACTACGACAAAGAAATGTTGGAAGACCCAGTAAAAGATGGGTAGACAAATTATAACATAAGATCGGAATAGACCAGCAGGTCTAATCCTTGATGCTGATGATGATGTTAGATTTCAGAAGGTGAATCAGCTATATGTGTTGCTATGGAGAAATAATAAGTATTGTTGGTCATGTCGCCATCTTATATTTGTTACAACTGTAAACCAATTTGATTTGGGATTTATTTCTGATTGTGGAGAAATTTTCAGACGATGTGTGCAGTGATGATGAAATAGAAGAGGCGTGGAAAGCTGGATATGATGAATTAATACAAATTGCAGCATCACCATCAGTATTTCAAAATAAATGTTTTTTCTTACCTCACTAGTTCTTTAGGTCATTTTTAAAGTATTGAGATTTCTTTTGTTTCCATAGCAACCAAGGTCGTACGCGGGAATGTCAAATTACGATGCACATCAACAATAACACAATACAGTGCAAAAAAATATATAATTCTTTAGCATTATCCTCCCTTTTATACTGAAGTGAGATTTGGACATTAAGGAAAAGAGAGAGGAGCAGAATCAAAGAAATGGAAATGAAATTTCTCAGAAGGACAGCAGGATACACTCTCGTAGATCGAAAAAAGAATCAAGAAATGTTAGAACAGTTAGAAGTAGAATCAGTAGAAGAAAGGCTCAGTAGGTATAATTAAACTGGCTGGACCATGCAAAAAGGATGGATAATTCAAGAATCCCGAAAAAATGATGATGCAATGTAAACCGAAAGGACATCTACGACCAGGAAGACCTCTTAAAAGACAGCTAGATGGCGTCGAAACAGGTCTATAAAGGCCTAATTCGTGACGGATGATGATGATGTCGTTTCCCAGTGGACTAGTGGTTACCACGCTAGTCTTATCCTTCCGATCATCGCGAGTTCAAACTCGACCGCGGTCGATGGATTTTTGATTGATCGATACCCGTTCGTGCTCCTGGGGACATGAGTACCCCCCCCCCAGTAGGAAGTTTCTCAACCAGACTAATTTAATTACGCTTACTTCCGTATAGATGTCAGCTAGTGACATGAGGTTAATATATCGCCTGGAGGAGACATCTAGTTGGAAACTAAGGGATTACTTAGATGAAGGAATATCGGTTAGATTTTTTTGAGTCCAAATTTAACATAGATCATTTAATCTAATTTAATTTTAAGCCTACTAACTCAATTACTGGCACTATCGAACCCGTAGGTTCATGGCTACGCGGAAATAAGCCTTCCATATATCCCTATCCTGAGTTTTTTTCCAAAGATCTGTATAATTTACCTCCCTAAAATCATGGTTATTCTCTCGCATCATTCTTGGCATATCTAATGAGCGCTTACCTTCTGGTTTTCCTACAAAGTTTCCATGCCCCTCTTTCATTCCCTATTGGTTCCATATATCCTGCTCACCGTAGCCTACCAGACTTAACTGTTCTTATTGCATCTGCTTTCTTATAAAAAATCATGTACCTCACTGTTAAACATTCTTCTCCGTTCACCTGTGTGTTCATCCCTCTTTATTCTCAAATCCTCGTGATTGTGAAGTAAGAATAATAATGTAGTACACCGTATTGACAAGTGCTCGTGCTCGGGTACAGTTCAGTTACAGAAATAATATATATATATATATATATATATATTACAAAGTTTTAGTTAAGGGGAGAGGAAAAACTTACTATATATGTATATAGGACCCAGTATCAAGACATAAAATAAATTCTGGCACATAAAAAAATCCATGTTTCGCATCCACATACTTACTTACTTACTCACTGGCACTATCGAACCCGTAGGTTCATGGCCGCACGGACATAAGCTCTCCATACATCCCTATCCTGAGCTAATGCTTTCCAATCATTCCCTGTATAATCTACTTCCCTCAAATCATAGTTAATGTTATTCTCCCACCTCATTCTTGGTCTACCAACTGGGCGTTTTCCCTCTGGCTTTCCTACAAGAAGCTTCCATGCAAGTCTTTCACTCCCCATACGTGCAACATGTCCTGCCCATCGCAGTCTACGAGACTTAACTGTTCTTATTATATCTGGCTTCCTATAAAGACCATGTAGTTCATTGTTATATAGTCTTCTCCATTCACCTGTCTGTTCATCTCTCTTTGGTCCAAAATTTTCTCTAAATACGTGCTTTCAAATACGTGTAATCTCCTTTCCTCTCCTTAAGTAAGAGTCCATGTTTCCGCACACATATTCTATAACTGGTAGAATAATAGTTTTATATATTTTTGAGTTATCCCGTTTTTTGAAAGGAGTTGGGACACTCAAGAGTCTCTGCAATGCATAATAGTCCTGCCTTTCCAGAATTGAGCCTATGTTTAATTTATTTGTGCTCCTCATTCCTGTTTGAGATCATTGTTCCTATTATTGAATTGCCACTCACCGCTCTTCCCCTCAAAATTTCCCTCATTTGTCATTAGCTAGTCCATTTCCATTATATAATGAATGTCTACGTGTGACCATATATTTAGTTTTATTGATATTTACTTCCAGTCCTAATTTCTTAGTATTACTCAATAGTGTGTGCGTGTTGTTCTTTAGTATCTCCTCGCTATCGGCCAACAATACTTCGCATCCATATAATATAAATTATATAATAAAATTTGTGTATATTTTCAGTTTAACGTTTTACAGATTTTCTAGTGACGAAAATTACTTACATCACTCTAGCTCTAACATCCATATATTTTATAATGTGTTAAATTAACAGTTATATACCATTAAGTTTGTGTCCTTCTGCTCCTCCAGTTTACACTTTACACATTAGCTTAACCCACATTCTCACTGAGCTGAAAAGTTTAGAGTCATGATCCCTGGACCGCAGGATACCGCCTGGTAAACGGGGCAGGTGGCCCTGATTTATAGAGCTCTAAATATATACGAGAACGCTTGAAGATTTTCTTCTCTGCTTCATATTTTTTTTTTTTGCATGGCGGCGGGGCTTTGTCCTAGTGAGGACAACCTCATCCTTTTTCCTCAAAATGTTTACCACAATATTTTTAATGTGGGGAATGACACAGCCACTCAGGCTAATGTATGAAACACTGCCTTTGTTTGGAAGCGCCTCCTCATTTTTAAATAGTACATAATGAATGGAATATGTGCATCCTCATCTGACGAAAGAGCGTGCAATTTGTAATGAGGCTTTGCTAATTGACATAAATACATCCTATTTATTCTGCTCTTATTACTGTTATTTATATTAAAATATGCTTCTATGTACCTTCAAAATAATATATTACGATGAGAGGTTGGGAAGTGGTTTTTACAGAAGCGAGGAAAACGTTAAAAAACTGAGAGATACCGAGGTTTTTAATTACGGAGATTCTGTAAAACAGATCACAAACGTGCGTTGTACATTATTTTTTGCCCGATGGTGTTTTCAAAATAATAAATAATAGTAAAATAATGACATCTTTGTTGGAAATGTTTACGTTCATTATAAACAATTGACTAACGTTAACAGTGTGGGCAATGTTTATTAGTTGAAACTACAGGAGGCCGTGAGATCAATTAGTGATAAAATTATTTATTGTTTTATATTGTTTCAGTTAAAGTTCAGTTCATTTAAATGCAGTAATTTGTTTCGTATAATGTATATTAACACTACATTTTGGATATTTTTTTGTATATACATTGTACGTTGTATACATTGAGAGCAGTGGTTTTACTTCCCACATGCGTTTTGTAATATGTATTATTATAACAGAATAGTTACTTTAGTACAGTACAGGTATTTAGGATGGCAACCCCGAAATGTAGGAAGTTGAACTTTCATTCATGGTCGCTATTGCTGTAAGTACGACAAAACTCACTATCGGAGCAATCCATATCAAATCGGACAGCAAAAAATCTTGCAATTTATTATTTTAATTTTATATATCCCTAAATATAGTGAATACATTTATAAACGTATTAATACAGAAATTTAATTTTTATCATTTATAGGTTCGTAGTTATGATGATCTAAAATTATCGTAAATATGATAAACTAAAACGTTTACTAACTGATATTTCTGAAACAGTAAACAGCAAAAATTTGTTTCAAACATATTTATATAGGTGATATCATGTAGTTTAAGGGTGTTATTTTTATAATTAGGATATTTTTATTTTCGGTGTCAATTTTCTGTTTTATGGCGGTTTACTGCAGTACATATCAAAAAATGAAAACGGAAAAAATACAGGATATTACTCACGTAATAAGGATTAATTTGCAGCAATTACCCTTTTGGAGAGTTGAATAGTTCAGACAATATAAATGTTTTTTATTCTATGTTCGTAAAAAAACTCGCTGGTCCACGGCGCAGCAGATTCATTTCACGACCAAGGTCGCGCGCGTACTTTATTGAAAGAGCTTCATCAGTGACTTTTTCAACTGCCATTAAATCGAATACGGTAGATTATTATATGTTCTGCTTAATGGAATAGTACCGTAAATTTATAAAAATGGTGATATTTTAATTCTTACGCAGTAGATATTTATTTATCAAATTTTATTGCTGAAGTGAGAGCTCTGTTACGTTTACTGTGAATTATTAAACAAATTATTTATAACTAACTCACTCACTGGCTCTATGGAACCTGTAGGTTCATTGCAGCGCGGACATAAGCTCTCCATACATCCCATCTCGAGCTAACGTTTTCCAATTATCCCCTGTATAATCTACTTCCCTCAAATCATGTATAATGTTATTCTCCCACCTCATTCTTAGTCTTCCAACTGGGCGTTTTCCCTCCGGTTTTCCTACCAGAGATTTCCAAGCACCTCTTTCATCCCCCATACGTGCTACATTTCCTGCCCACCGCAGCCTACGAGACTTAACTGTTCTTATTATATCTGGCTTCCTATACAGATCATGTAGCTCACTATTATGTAGTTTTCTCCATTCACCTGTCTGTTCATCTCTTTTTGATCTAAAAATTTTCCTAAGAACTTTATTCTCAAATACTCGTAATCTTCTGTCCATTTTTAAAACAAATTATTTATTTTGTTACAAATTTTTCATTACAGTTTAAATGTAATATTATATAATAACTATTTCGTCATTAATTGAATAAACTGGTATACATTTTTATTATGTTATAATTACTAATTTCAGTCTTAAAATAACTTTTTATTCAGTGTATTGTATTGTACCCTGATAACGTTGACGAAATAGTATTGTTATAAGATATCACCTCCAAATAAAACCGAATGTTTTAATACTTGTACCACTTCCTACCAAACGATAATAATGCAATGTCAGCAAGTCTTCCTTAAACATCTGTTTTACATCAACAATTCTCAAGTTCAGATTACATACTAGACAACTAGACAGTTGATTTACATCAGTGTGTTTGTTTAATGCATCTCGTCATTTTAAGTGTCACAGTGAAATTAAAAATAATATCTTACTGTTTTTAAGTAACAAGTTTGCAGATCTACAAAGACTGAATGGTGAGTTAGAAGTTAAATATAATTTTAATTATACATATATTAGTATACAATAGTTATTAACAGTATTATGTGCTAATATATAGGCCTAATTTTACAATTTCTTAAATGTTTCTGGAATGAGAGAATTATCGTAGAGATATACATTTTGTGTTATAAAAGGAGAATAATGGGAAGTTTAGACATTAAATACTGTAATCATTTAGCTTATAATAGAAGCTAATATTATCGTGCATTTTAATATCATCTTAGATATGTCATGAGTAGGGGATGCAAGATCAAGTGATACCAAGCCAATAAAATGCTGTATATTTCATCATCATCATGAACTAATTCGTTTTAGGTCATGTGGCCTGTATGGTAAACCTAGCGAAGATGGTCTTGATCTTTCCACCGGCTGTATATTTATAACTCTTAAATATTACTTGTAACAGCATGAAAATTGTTATAAATTATTATCGATAGCTTAACATTACTTGCAATATTCCACATCAGACATTGGTGTAGGGTACAAGTACAAAATATTACAACACATTACAAAACTACTCTCTAGAAAATATTTTTAATAGGCCTACCAGCTTGAATGCGTAGGTGCTTAGTAATTTAAATTAAACTATACATTAGCCAAAATCAGCACAAAATGAACCGCCTACTGAATATATCAATAAAGATTGTTAAATTTAATGACGTTTATTATGTAGCAATTTATTTCAAGCGCGAGGTTCTCCTACGTACCATAAATTTACGACACGGGACTCACGGATTTCCTTCCTTCTGGAGAAAGCTATATTCAGAATTGTTACGCCTTTAAAATGCCATTGATTCCTATTGAGTTTGAACCCGCGAACCTCGGAATGGGAGGCGTGCAGAGTAACCACTAGTCCATGATGATGATGATGTAATAATTGTAATGATGATAACAAAAATAATGTAATGATGATAATAACAATAAATATATTTGTAAGTGCGCAAAGTACTATTACCAAGTAGCTCCGTCATTGTTTGTACGAGCGAACGATCTCCACTCACGCGAAAGGTATTGCGGACAGTCTACACATAGGGGATTTTAGGAAAAATAATTATTGTTGGTAGTTTCCTATCAAGACTCCACTTTAATACTAATTACAAAAAATTAACTGGTGTTCAGGTAATAATGTGGTATTTTTTATTTTATAAAATTTTTGGTGAGGAAGGTCAATTGCATATTAATTGCATTTAAGCCCTTCAGAAAAACGTAAATATTAAGGTACTAATTTTCAAGCGATAGAGCATAAAATCATCTATAATGTGACTATCTTTTCAAGTTGAGGGAATAGCCATACTTCGAGAAATGTATTTTATAAAAGAGACTATTTAAAACAATACGATAAATTGACAGCTCTATTACTCTTTAATTACACCAAGCGAAGACTTAAAATTCGGTTCAGATATTCAGTATATCATAAAGTTTCACTGTAAAAAAAATGGTAAACTTTTAAAGATGTGAGTTCAATTTCCACAATTTTTTTGCCGATTTCGTATGGAATGTCCCTATCGCGAAAAAAAGAACCTTAATTCTGAAGAAAGACCTCTAAGCATTATATGACCTAATATAAAACTTCCAGTGCCTTTTTTTTTCTTTATTTAAAGCTCTATATATTCTCAAATATACACGGCACAACCCTTGCCCGTAATTTAGGGTATTTATTGCCGCGGTGATCTACTGTTTATGTTCCTTGCCTTTGGTACCGAGGCTCGCGAGTTCAAGTCAGGACAGAATCGATGGATTGTTTAGGATGGAAAATCCTAACAGAAAGCCCTCCGGGAGCGACTTAAATTCGTGGGTCTCGCACGAGTCTGAAGACTTCGAGATTCTTAAAAGAAACTTAAGTCTGAAAAATATACCGACCTTCATCATCCAAGTGATACCCAAGTTACCTACTAGGTAACTGGTATGCTGACCACATGCACTTCATGACAACTATAGGGAAATAACCATAACCAAATTAGCTAGGTCTAGAAACTCCTAATAAAGGAGAGGTTATGGCTAGACTTGGCCATAAATCCAATAAGTATGTTACCACACTTTTTTTCCAAGTTACATGTGCAAGTTTGCCTTTTAACGCTTTAACGGTCCCAATAGCTGTTTTTTTTTTTGCAACCAGACTACGTATATAACAACCAATTAAGGAAATAAAGATGATTAGTTTGTTAGGCTCCAAAATCTGACAATTTTAGAAGTGGTATTAATCTGAAGCGAAGATATATGAATCGCTCTGGCGGCCACATTTTTTCGCATCGAATCTCAGTACATTATTCCTATAGTAGATATAGTTAGATAAGATTCTTATGTGATCCGAAGTTCAACTTTTTAGTCATCACGGAGCATCTTTACGACAATGTCTGTGTGCGAAAGTAGACTACGTAAGTTTAAAACATAGCTACTTACAGGTCAATATTAATAAAATTCATTGTTAAAACCGTTGAGGTGGAGAGTCATAAAATAAAATAAGTTAATATATACCTTCTTAGGTAAAATCCGTCGTCCTCAACTTATAAAATATGTAATATTTATGCCTGTAGGCCTTTCAAAACATCCGTTCCATCTTCAGCAGGTCACTCTTCCAGTATAATGGTTAATGCTGCTGGTCCTAATGTGTCGTTTTCGTGACAAAGCCACATTAGGACCAGCAGCTTAACCATCATCCTGGATGTTGTACAGGCATAAAGATTACATATTTTATAAGTTGAGGACGACGGATTTTACCTAAGAAAGTATATTTTATACTTACAGGTCAGTACTTTGTCGAAATCACAAATAGAGTAAAACACCTGGTATGAGTACTGCAGTAATAGTTTCGATTCCAGGTCACTGGTAACGTATTTAAATGTATTTAGTTATTGTTGTAATGTTTATTATAAAGTAATGGCAGTACACCACTTAATAGATTATATAATTTAGACACCCTATTATTTGCAGATGACATTGTGTTTATAGCGAATTCAGAAGATGACCTACAACGTTCAGTCCACTCTTTTCACCAAATTGCAATAAACTACAACATGGAAATCTCAACATAAAAATCTAAAGTCATGGCTTTCCTAGGAAAATATCCAGTTCGCAATAAAATTATTATTAATAATAAAATATTAGAACAAACTAACACATTTAACTACCTCGGATACCAAGTTAGGCCCTACATACGAAGACGAAAAAGATTTTAGTAAAAAAAATTATAATATTTAACAAAGTAACAGGAATTATAAATAATATTTTCAAGCCAAACACAGTACAGCAACACACACGAACTAGAATGTATAAAACACTGGCCAGACCCATATTATGTTACGGCAGTGAGGCCTGGAATGTAGATGAATTACCAGTGTAGATGAACAAAGACTAACTGCGGCAGAAATGAAATTTATGAGACGTACTGCAGGTTACTCAAGAAGAGACCATAAAAGGAATTCTGAGATTCTGAAAGAATTACAAACAGAATCATGTACAAAAATTAAGAAACAACTGGAAATCTGACGTAAGAAGAATGAGCAGAACAAGGATACCACGTACAATCTTAAATTACCAGCCACCAGGCAAGATATCATTGGGCAGACCCTTCAAACATTCGATTGAGACCGTAAAACACCACTAGGTCTATCACATGAAAGGAAGTACAAGTAATGGCGTTACCCAGTAAGAACAAAAATAGTAATAGAAGATAAAGTTTTAGAATAGGTTTCACACTTCCAATATTTGGGCTGCGATATAACTTATGAAGAAGAACAAGATATAAATAAGAAAATACATAAATTTCAACATATTTGTGGAACAATCAGACGAACACTGAGGAACAAAGTAAGAAAGGATACGCAGCTAAGATTTTACTCAACGATGGCACTACCAGTGGCGTTGTATGGAAGTGAGGCCTGGGACCTGAAGGGAAAATAACAAAGTAAAATTCAGGCAGCGGAAATGAGATTCCTACGGGCTGTGAAAGGTTGTACAAGAGAAGAACATATTAGAAATGAGAATATTAGAGAGGAACTAAAAGTACAACCACTTCTTCAACAAATAGAAAGACATGGGAACAATTGGATAGAACATCTGCAAAGCATGACAGAGGATAGGATACCAAAGATGGCACTGATGTATAATCCTGGAGGACGAAGATCGGTAGGAAGACCAAGAAAGCACTGGGCTGAACAGATATGAGATCGGAACAAGCAAAGACCTAATCCGTGAAGTTTATGATGATGTTTATTTAGTTTTTATCTATAGAGGCTTTACCATCCAAGGTCATAGACCTTTATTTTAGGCGTATCAATATGTTGTGTAATTATATTGTTGTATTAACCCTCAGGGGTCCTCATCTAGGGGATATGTGGATGGCGACCACAAGGTGCCCAAGCTGAGCAAAACATTTCTTCCACTTACTTGTGTTTTGCACTCTTTTAACTTTACTATCTAACCTCTCTTGGTTAACTCTTGTTTTTTTTGACGCCGACGCTATTAGGGCATCCGAGGGCTAGGGAGTCTTTCCTTTCTTACATTTCTTCTTTCCTTTATTTTCTTTTCTTTTCCAGAAAATCCTGACCAGAGGCTATAAGATGGCAGCCCCATCACTGGTCTTGCCTTCCTTTGGCCAGCAACCAATTGAAGGGACTATTATTATGCTTTCAAGTCTTATACGAGAATTTCCCGCAAACGCTGGAGGGAAAATTTTCTATAGGATCGTAACAGGCCTTGGCCTAATACTTGGAAGGAAGAAGAAGAAGAAGACACCTGATTTATTTCTTTCATTCGTTTTGAGAATTTTCCTCATCATTGAGGGTTTTCTCTAACTAATCTTAGTAATCAACATTAATTAAAAATAAATAAATAAATATAAATGACTACGGGCTTATAGACTATCAGTTTGCAACAAACATTCACAAATCTCCCTTAATTAAAGTTCTCCATCGTTCTCTGTCCTCTGTGTCTTCATCTGTTACTCCAAATTTCCTCATTGAATTTTGTTCTTACAGGTTGTTCTTAGTCTTCCTTTTCTGTTCCTTCTTTCAATTTTCCATGCATAGACGGCATTTGGTAGTCTTCCATCCTGCATTCTTCTCCACACTAGAATCAGGGAAGAATAAAAATTAAATATATTTTTTCATTGTCTTTTTATTCTGTATCTCTATCTACACCTTTCGCCCAAGGAAATTGATTCACTGTATTTTTCTAAAGCTTCCTGCTTGTCTTAGCATGAAAAAGTTTTGTCAACCATTTACTTCCATTTTAGCCATAAATGACTTTCATCAAAATTCGCCTTCATCTCCTCCTCTGCCTCAGTATCATTCTCATCCTCACTCACTATTTTTTCAAGATCTGAAAATTTCCCGCTACTACACTATTTATCTGCATCTAACGTATGTGCACCTTGGCAGTTATACTCCACCATAACTGTTTAATTTTCCCTGTGATCACTCTCCTACAAAAAGCTAATATTATAAAATACTACAACAACGTGGGGTCATATGTGACCCAAAAGCCTATAAATCGGATTACAAATACTTACTTACTTACTCACTGGCACTATCGAACCCATAGGTTTATGGCCGCGCGGACATAAGCTCTCCATACATCCCTATCCTGAGCTAATGCCTTCCAATCATTCCTTGTATAATCTACTTCCCTCAAATCATAGTTAATGTTGTTCCCCCATCTCATTCTTGCTCTACCAACTGGGCGTCTTCCCTCTGGCTTTCCTACAAGAAGCTTCCATGCACGTCTTTCATTCCCCATACGTGCAAATTGTCCTGCCCATCGCAGTCTACGAGACTTAATTGTTCTTATTATATCTGGCCTCCCATAAAGACCATGTAGCTCACTGTTATGTAGTCTTCTCCATTCAGCTGTCTGTTCATCTCCCTATGGTCCAAAAATTTTCCTAAGAACTTTATTCTCAAAAACTCGTAATCTCCTTTCCTCCCTTAAAGTAAGAGTCCATGTTTCGCACCCATATAATATAACTGGTAGAATAATAGTTTTATATATTTTCAGTCTGACGTTTTCTGAAAGGAGTTGGGACATCAAGAGTCTCTGCAATGCATAATAGCACGCATTTCCAGAATTGAGCTTATATTTAATTTCTTTGTGCATCTCATTCCTATTTGTGATTATTGTTCCTAAGTATTTGAATTCAGCCACTTCCTCAAAATTTCCCTCATTTGTCATTAGCTGTCCATTTCCATTACATAATGCATTTCTACATGTGACCATATATTTTGTTTTATTGATATTTACTTCCAGTCCTAATTCCTTAATGTTACTCAATAGTATAGGAGGGCAAAATAATACAACCGCTCCTTCTAAGAACTCATCAAGCACCGAAGGTACTAGAAACGACAGCTTTCTTTGCCTTAGTATTTCACGTGCAGAATGAAATTAGTATTCGCCGGGTCACCCGTGACCCCACGTTGTGGTTCTAGGGTTAACAACGCTTCTCTGGAAGTAATTTCAAAGTAGGTCTCGGCATTCGTTGGTTGACATTTCTCTTGTAAGAACTAAAGTAATGACTAAAAATTTAAAAAGACGACGAGGTTTCATTAAAGCCCTATGTTAATCAACGGGGACTGCTATAGTAGTAGTAGTAGTATTTTTTTAATTAAGAGCCAGCTGTGTGTTATAAATCTGACAGTCATGAACTTAACTTTTGATCCAGTATAGTAGATAGATTTAGTGAAATGTTTTGGGGTCCGCTATCAGTTTGAAGCGGAGTAAATATAAAACCGCATTGCATTGTGGATATGAAACCCCGATGGTGTGGATGACCAATCAATTGCAAACGAAAAGGTCAGCCGACATGATATCTACAATATTTGGTTCAACAGCATCGGAAATATCGCTCCATTTCCTCGCTCTCTGTCCCTTCTTATCGCATGTTATGACCTGCAGCAATGAATCCAGCTGCCAGATAATCTTCAGGAAAATTGACTTGCAATCTTTGTTCACATGTATTCAAAATATCGTCTATAACCTTTTTAGACCGTTGTGTTAATGTTATTTAACGACGCTCCTTCACTTTACGTCATTAGCGCCCTTCAATACTGTACGTATTGTTTCATAGTTTAAAAACATATGTTCGAAATTTCTGGCGTCATGATCGCGGCACAGTGTATTTTTTATTGCAATGTATGATTTGGACCATTGTGGTCTTGGGGTAGCGTGCTGTCTTGTCACGCAGCGAGCCCGGCTTCGATCCCCGGTCGAAACAAGTTTCCTGGGTGAGGTTTTTTAGGAGTTTTTACTCACTTGAAACACAAATGTCAGGAAACTTTAAGATTTAAACTGTCCCCTAATACCATCTGGCCATCATTATTATCAATATCATATTCGCCTTATTAGATTAAGACCTTCGGAGGACTGCAGGATACACACTACTAGATCACAAAAAATGAAGACATCTTAGAAGAATCACACATGGAACCTTTAGAAAACAAAATTTCTGATTTTATAAGTCAAGATGGATGCAACATGTTCATCGAATGGAAAATCACAGGATACCCAAACAAATGTTAAGATATCAACCTGCAGGAAGAAGAAGACTAGGACGTCCACTCAAAAGACTTTTGGATGGTGTTTCTCTTGAGGCCGAAACAGGTCAACAAATGGCCTAAATTCGTGAATTTACTATGATGATGATGATGATGATGATGATAGATTAAGTTTGATTTAAGACCTCTCCTGGTGCATCATTATCACCAAAATCACCTTTTATATCATCGGAGCAGCGTAACCCCCGCCTGTCTTACAGGCGCCCCAACCTCAGATGTGGGTTACAAGTACGCCATGCCAGGAGAGAATACCAGGAATGTTGTAATGACAGCCTGATGGCATCGATTAAAAAAATCTTTTTTGTTAGGGATGGTGGACTAGTGGTTATGCTCCTTTCCTCTGGTCCCAAGGGTCGCGGGTTCAAACCCGGCCGGGGTCGATGGATTTTTTAGGACGGAAAAATCCAAGGAGCAAGTCCTCCGGGAGGGACTTTAAGCCGTGGGTCCCGAGTCTGAAGATTTTCAGGCTCGTAAAAAATCCTTAAGCCTGAATGAAAAGGCCTCTGAGCAAAATTTACCGAATTTTCTCGTCCTAGTACTACCTTGGTTTCCTAGATGTCAGTATGAGGCGGAACGCTGACCACGTACCACTCAAAATGACATCTATACGAAAACAAGTGTAACTAAATTAGTATGGTTCAAATTCTTCCCTGTAGGGGGAGAGCGCCTAAATCTCTGTAAAGGGAAAACATAGGCTTACAATACAATACAAAATAGGGATATTCCACAATACAGTGTTTCTCCATTAACCCAAAGTGATTTGTCGTCAGAGGTTCCTGACTAAAGCATCTTCTTCCCCCAAATCTCTAGCTTCCATACTTCTCCTCACTCCATCTATCCAACGTTCTCTAGGTCTGCCTCTTCCACTTCTTCCATTAGTTTTCCAATCAAGAATCTTCTTTGTTATTCTTCTTCCATTCTTATGAGATGTCCACACCATTTCAAACGTTTTTCTTCTATTTTTGTCTAAAAAATATTAAGACAAGTTTAATTACAAATTACCTGGTCCTCCAGGTTGGGGATTGTAGCAATGGGTCAGCTCCTCATTCTACTGGAAAATATATCATAATAAAAAACCTAAAGAGAAGAACGATGGAGGGAATTACCTACAAAGAACTAGCAGTAAAAAGTTAATGAATATTGGGAAAAAGATATTTACGGTGTTTAATATTTCTTCGTAATCTATGAGAACCTAGACCAACGAACGCGCTGTATGACCAACACATCAACAACAAATGACTCAATAAATAAGCCAGCCGACATCCTTAAACAACCTTTGAAAGTTTGTCGGTAGAATTCTGTTCCACTTAATATAATAAATTACTCGATCCTGATCGGGTTTGAAGCCACGGAACTCAGAATCGGAGACGAGCATAGTAAACTCTAATCCACCGGTAATAACTGAAATTAATTTAGGAATGAGAATTTAAAATGAGTGGATTATAAAACGGTGCAGTTGAAGAACCACTTACATAACTTGGCTTCTGCGTTCCACAATGTTTTCTAATTGAGACCTTGTAACTGTATATTTCCTTCCTGTTCTTTAATAAATTCTTTGTAATATTGGATGTCGGGCGGGATGTACGTTGTAGAGAAATATCTGATTTATTTCCTTCATAATTGTAAAAGTCTCATGTTAGGTGATATAGCATCCGAGATATTATAAACGTTTAAATTGACTATTTAACTCATGCCCCAAATGGGGCTCAATGACCAATCACGTTTCAATGATTTCTGTTTTACAACCAATCAGAGTCGTGTTTCACGAAATATTTATCAGTGTTATAATTACCATATTAAAGAAAGCTCCTCCTTTTTAATATTCTGAACAGGTCTGACCATTATTTTGCATTGACTGAGCCTGTGAGAAATACGGCTACCAGATTGTATATATAGTGCATGAATGTCAACACATGCCGCATGCGGGAGTTAATATAAAAACATTTGTAGCAATTGATTATACCACCAAAAAAAAAAGAAACCGCTGTTTGCACTTTCTTAAATGTATTTTTTCCCAGGTAACAATCCAGAAAAATATAATTGTCATATTTACATCATACGACATCAGAAATGAATTAATATACAGTTTGATGTGTTTCATTTTTTCTCCACTAGAGAGCATTCTTACAATAGTACGTTCCTTTGGCAATAAATAGTATGATCTGGTTGCAGTGATAAACAAAAGAAGCAGATGAAGCGTACCTATCGCTTCTCATTTGTTTTCAAACATCGCCGTTTACATTAAACATATAAATATTTTAAAATATAGTTAAATAATGATTTGTGAGTAAACAGCTTAATTTTATTCGTTAAATAGTCCTAACAAATGCCACTCTTGATTTCCAAATTCTCTAGATAAATTCACTCCTCACTTCGTGAGTCGTGAATTTATCGATAATTTGGAAATCACTCGTGGCGTTACTTATGAAAAAGAAATGCATTTCATTTTATACGGTATTAGCTAATATCCTACATGTGCTGGTTCGCCAAAATAAATTAAATGTGTTATCTTTAGTTGAGTAAGTAAACAGAAAAATAATTATAAATTTATATCATAATTAATTTTTGATACCCTATGCTGATTATCCGGCGTTGCCCGGGAATCTACTTATCCCGATATTCTTGGCATCAATGAGATGGAAGACGACATTTTTATTGTGTGTTATGCGTAAAAGATAGATATATGCTGTCGCGGACTTTTTGTAGATTTTTTAGATGTTCAATTCTATGTACATTTATTTGGTGTATCTCTTATGGTTTAGGCAGCGTTAGCCATTTAAGCGCCCAAAAAGCTACTTTTATAGTGCACCAATGCACTGTTTTAGCTCCGGCTCTATAGTACATACGGTAATGTTTTATATGTTAATTGTCTCTGAAAAATTCTCTAAATTATGGTGAAAACCACATTCAAATCGGTCAAGTTGTTTTTGAGACTCATACTCATTTTTACACGCTTTATATTAGCTTGACCTGCATCTATATCTCTATCTATTACGTAACGGAATCTTTCAACGCGATTTTCACTCACTTAAAATCATTGGATCGACTTGAAATCACTTGGGGTTAAAATCACTTGAAGATATAGAATACCTCACTAGAAAATTAATACAAGAATATAGTTTGTGGGGTTTAAAGATCAATATGGATAAATCTAGATATATGACAATAGGGGATCTTCCTCAAGATTTAATACTAGAAGAAAATTTAGGGACAATTAAGTACACTGAAGAATATAAGTATTTGGGAATTAAAATTACTAAAGATGGAAAACAAGAAACAGAGATAAGAAACAGGATCAATATAGGAAATTGTGCTATATCTGCCCTAAATGGAATAGTATGGGACAAACATATCTTCAAAGAAACAAAAAAAAATATTTTAATACAATAATCAGAAGCATTATTACCTATGGAGCTGATGTGTGGGCTTTAAATGCACAAATGAAAAAAATAATTACTCGCCACTGAAATGGACTACTGGAGACGTGCTGCAAGAATATCCAGGAAGGATAAAATCAGAAATTCATATATAAAAGAAAAAATGCAGGTACAATATTCAATATTAGATTTTATAAAGAAGAAACAATTAAATTGGTACGGACACATTAGAAGGATGGAAGAAGGAAGACTATCTAAGATAATCATGGATTGGGAACCACAGGGAAGGAAAAAGAAGGGTAGACCAAATATTACGTGGATTCAGGGAATCAATGAAACTAAGAGGGAATGGGAAATAGAAGGAGATATATGGATGAACAGACAAGAATGGAAAAATGTGTTGAAGCAAATGTGTAGTTAACTATGAACATGGGTACCGGAAAAATCTATATTCATTGTAAAAGCCGGAATAATAAAAAAAATTGTATTTTCTATTTTGTTGGAAATATTATTATTTACTTTATTGTTTGTCTTATAAGCTACTTCTGTGTTTTTGTTGTGTTTCCTAATTGTTTTGGCTAGTATTATGGTTTCACTTCCTGTATTATACGACAGTAGAACGTTTACCTCCAGTCACTGTTGCTGCGTCACACTGACGTAAATATTAGCCATGTATAGTCAGGGACAAATAGCAAATGAAGCACTTACGCAGCTTACTTTAGGGTATTACTCTGGAGTACTCGACGCTACAGTCTGACGTGAAGAGAGTGTACGCGGGTTGACACGGCATTAGTTCTCAAAATCTTCCACAAACGAAGCAGGTCAATGTTCCGCTGCATCGGATAATATGTGAGGATTATCCAATTCGTTGTATTTTTATTAATTTCTTTGTCAAGTTTAGTTATTTAATACACAATTGATCTTCTTGGTGATACAATATTAAAATATATATACAGTCAATATGCCCATTTCACCAATAAATGTTTAAAATGGTCAACAAGTTTCTACAGCCAAGCTGTCATTCTCAAGACCAGATATAGTCAATATCTGGTCTTGAGAATGACAGCTTGGCTGTAGAAACTTGTTGACCATTTTAAACATTTATTGGTGAAATGGGCATATTGACTGTATATATATTTTAAGTTTAGTTATGTTTGTTATTTCGTAGTTTCCTTTCTTAGTAGTTTGTTAATTGTTTCATGGCTGTATCCATTTTTGTGTACCAGGGTTTTTAAATATTTCAGTTATTTATTATAGGCCTAATTTGTTTTATTTAACTTAACTTAAATAATTCACAGCGGAAACAGATATAAATAACAAACTAAATAAGTTTAATTATATAACAGGTACACTAAAAAGAACTTTGAAAAATAAATCCAGGAAAGACACTATAATGAAATTATACAAGACAATGGCAGTGTCTATTATTACTTATGGTTCCGAAACATGGACAGTGACAACACAACAATCTGCCGGAATACAAGCTGCTGAAATGAGATTCCTCAGACCAATAGCGGGATATCAAAGAACAGAAAAAAAACACAACACAGAAATAAGACAACAACTAAAAGTAGAGGAATTAAACACAACAGTAGAGAAATACAGAACAAACTGGAAAGAACACTTGACAAGGATGACTGAGAATAGAATACCAAAAGCAGCATTACAACTATTCACCACGAGGAAGAAGAAGTATGGGAAGACCAAGGAAAAGATGGAAAGAGCAGCAATTTGGAGCCGGAACAGGCTAGAAAATAAGCCTAAACCGTGAAGAAGAAGAAGAAGAATTCTATGTATAAGGCTGATGAAGGCCCTTAATTGTTCTTGAAAAGAGTGTCTAGATCTTCCATGTTGTGTTGCTGGTGGGTTTTCTGTATACTATGCTAATGGGGTTGAGAATGAATTTTAAAAGTATTGATCCTGTATTCCACATTTAGACCTACTTCTGATCTCGTCATTATTTATTCTGGAATATAAACTGTAACAAGCTATTTATGGTTCTCATTTCTGCCGTTGTTATTAAGTACTAAGAAGTTTTTTTTTTTTTTTACTCTCTAGTTTCCGTGGCATAAGTTAAAATTTATCTTATACCAAGTTTTGTATAAATGCACATATTTATCAACAGTAATTTAACAAGAGGTTGCGATTTTGTCCCGCGAGTGATTTTGTCTAATGAAAACCTCAACCTCGCGTTGGATTTGGAGTGACTATTTAGCGAATAATACAACATCAGAAGCTAAAAACAATTATAATTGTGAGGTTATGTGTTATGATCTTACTTCCGGGCGATTTGTAAGCCGGTTTTATGGTTATAAATAGCATATCTCTACTGTTATATATCTTTGGGCTTGGGAAAAATCAGTAACAGATGATTGTATGAGAAATAACTATTAATAATAATGCAGATTTATTTTACAACATTTAATATTTTTTAGAGGAACAGTACTAACTTTTTTGGTAATGTTTAATTTGTTTTCTTTTGGCATTTGTTGCTGTGGCATATCGATCGTATCCTAGTCAAAGAAGTTAATTTGCGGAGATATCTCTCATTACGAATTTTAAATGTTAGGTTATGTATTTCGGTCTTACTTCCGAGCGGTTTCTAAGCCGGCTGTGTAGTTATAAATAGCATATATTTACTGTTAAATATCTTTGGGCTTGGAAAAATCTATAACAGAATGATTGTATGAGAAATAACTATTAACAACAATGCAGATTCATTATACAACATTTAATAATTTTTAGGGCAACGGTTTTTTTCTTTGGTAATTTTTGAAGTTGTTTCCTTTTGGCATTTCCTTGTCTCTCGTTACGAACAGGAAGAGGCACCATTATCAACAGGAAGAGGTACGATTATCGGTCTATGAGTTAAATATTCATAAGTAATGCCACGAGTGATTTCCAAATTATCGATAAATTCACGACTCACGAAGTGAGGAGTGAATTTATCTAGAGAATTTGGAAATCAAGAGTGGCATTTGTTAGGACTATTTAACGAATAAAATTAAGCTGTTTACTCACAAATCATTATTTAACTATAGTTATTTTAAAATATTTATATATTTAATGTAAACGGCGATGTTTGAAAACAAATGAGAAACGATAGGTACGCTTCTACTGCTTCTTTTGTTTATCACTGCAACCAGATCATACTATTTATTGCCAAAGGAACGCAATATTGTAAGGAGGAGCTATCTTTAATATGGTAATTATAACACTGATAAATATTTGGTGAAACACGACTCTGATTGGTTGTAAAACAGAAATCATTGAAACGTGATTGGTCATTGACTCCCATTTGGGGCATGAGTTAAATAGTCAAATTAATTTGTTTTATAACATGGCCTCGCACTGGTAGAAATAGATTCGTAAGTACTGACTCGCGAGTCGAAAGACCCTCACAGACCATCGATGCGTCTAGACTCCCATTCCGGAGATTTCTTCAAGCTTCGACCCTACCTGTCGGTAAAGTTCGATACCAGAAACTTCTTATTTTTCCTCTTCTTCCTTTCTAGAATTAGGCCTCAAGATTATCGTTTCCTTGGCCGTCCCAATGATTTTTTTCCATGCGGTTTGTTGGTGTCTAGCCCTTTCATTTCGTATGTTGTATCCATTGAATCTGTCCGCGTTTCGAATTCGCACTTGAGACTTCTGAATGTTTTTTATTTGGGTGGTTTACCAGCCCAACCGCAAAATCTCCAACCTGGAGGACCAGACATTAATTTCGGAGTTGTCTTTTTCGTAGACAGACTACCTTACAAGGCTACAGAGCTCTGTCTGCCACGAGCATCTGGTTTTATGACACCAGAAACTCGCCATTCATCCTCCATCTTCAATAAAAACAGTCTCGCCACGTGAAGATAGATGGAAGGGTTTGGTAGAAAGAGGTTATATTTTGCGCTATTTGTAGCATTTTATAGAATCTGAGAGGTCATCCTCAGACCCGCCCCAGTCATTCTCTCCCCTTTAGGGACCATAAACTTATATATTGGAAAGATCTCGATTAGAGGCCAAGAAATTTCCCTTCCTGCCTATATAATCTGTTGCGAGAGTCAAGAGCAAGTCAGTTGAGTTGTGTAGTGACAGCGATACAGTGAGCTGTGAAAGAGAGAAACTGTGGCAAGAGGATTCGTTTTAGAGACTGACGATAATTGTTGCGATAGATAAACTTTAAAACAAGATACATTATTACAGCAATTTGTTAGTGGAATGTCAGGAAGAGTTTATAGAAGTAAATAAAGTTATTGTAGAATTCTACACGATCAGTTGTGTTGTTTTATGACGTCAAAACAACATGAAACCTACCCGACAGCAACCTGTGACAATATGAATACTATATGCATGTTTTACTTTCATATATTCGAACTTTTTCAGTAATAATTGCATCCAGTATTTCAGAAATATAAATTAATATCCTAGTAATGAAGTGTCGGAAACTATGTGCTGTTTTTAATAAAACACTCAGTCAACAATCTCTAAATGTTGTCGATAGAGTTGTATCTACCCCATTCAGGCATGCAGTTACTGGATGGATTGACTCCATTTATTCTGTCAGTTTGCTAAATGTGGTGTGGAGTTTCACCTTTCACCCGCATTTGAGAGCATTTTTCACAGATTGAAGCCTGTCCTTCCATTGTTTGGCTGCCTGAAGAGTGGCTTCAGACTCTTGAATAACAATGCAGGACACTGACGTCACAATGCATTGGGTGTAGTGGGGGTTGATGTATCACCAGAATACTGGATTTCTTGTCAAATTCTCTTCTAACTTGGCACAAGTCACAAGATATATACAGAGTGGAACAGAGATCTACCGCTAATTTTCATAAGTTCTTCAGGGTTGATTATTTTCATATAAATTACTTCATTGTCTGCGATGACTTATTATATTAGAGTAATGTGTGGTTTACATATTAATATTTTTAATATCCAAATTTTATTTCCACAGCACGTTACGAATTCAAACACATCTCAGCCTCAACGTTTACTGTACTCTAGGTTAACTAACTAAAAAAAAGTATATATATATATATATATATATATATATATATATATATATATAGATATTATAAATATATTTTTGACATTTGGCAATGAAGGCAAATATGATATGAAAAGAAAAATGAATGCTTGAGTCGGGATTCGAACTCGAGTCTCTAAAGTCTGTACCTTTAGCGCTCTAACCAACTGAGCTACTCAAGAATTCCAATACAAGCATACAATTTTCTTATACATGTAGTATTCTCAATTCACACAAGAGGTAGCTGAAATTGTTCCAACTGCCATCTCGCGGCTAACGTAACAGTTAAGCAAATTTTTAAAGAGAATATTTATTTATTTTTCTTTTCATATCATATATATATATATATATATATCCATAATAATTCTGCTCGAGGACAGCTCTTTCACTGCAATCATAGCATGTACATGCTATGCTTTACAGCTTTACTAGGGAATTGTAGGTTGGTTGCTTCCCGCCCGTTGTTTTCCACACCGGTGAAGGATGATGATGATAATGATAAGAATGATGATGATGGCCGGGTGCTTTTCGGGGACATTTGTCATACAGGTGAGGAAAAAACCCGAAAAAAACCTCACCCGGGAGCCTGTCCCGACCGGGAATCGAACCCGGGACCGCTGCGTGACAAGACAGCACGCTACCTCGAGACCACAGCGGTGGATTATATATATATATGGTATAACTATATTTTTGACATTGGCAATGAAGGCAAATATGACTCGAAAATAAAAATAAATAATCAATTGAGTTGGTGTTTAAATAATTTATTTATTTAATTAAGAAAAATAAATGCCCGAGTCTCTAAACTCTGTACGTTTGGGCATTTATTTGTCTTTTCTTTTCTTTTCTTCATTGCCAAATGTCAAAAATATAGTTATAACGTCTAAATATACAAGCGTTACTGCTATAAAGTAAATATTCTCTTTAAAATTTACTAACCTGTTCTGGTGGCCACAAGATAGAAGTTGGAACGATATATATCCCGCTATCTCTCGTGTAAATTGAGAATACTACATATATAAGAAAATAAATGTTTGTATTAGGATTCCTGAGTGGCTCAAATGGTAGAGCGCTAAACATACAGAGTTTAGAGACTCGGTTCAAATCCCGATTGAGGCATTTATTTTTCTCTTCATGTTATACATATATATAAAGGATCAGTAATGGAAGCAAAACATAGGAATGTTAAACTTTGTATTATGGAGTAAAAACATGATAAACAGAACAAAACAACTAATTTAAAAGTCCATCCTAGAAAGTTTAATGTTATAGTAAAATAGAGTGATCCCACAACAGGGCCGGAGGCCATTGGGGTAGTAGGAGGTTAAGGCTCCCACTTTTTCTAAACAATCGGCACTTTATGTCAGCCCTGCGTGACGGCCGCCTTTACCCCCAGAACAAGCGTCTGGTACTCATTTCAGTTAGAGGCTGAGTCGACCCCAGGGCCATCGTGCCGCCAGAGGGTTTGGGTCAGTTTAAAAATCCTGACCCCAACGGGACTTTAACCCTCGACTCTCCGTCTTGTAGCTCAGTGCCTTAACCACTACGTTTCGGCGTACACCCAGTTTAATGTTATATGGATCGGAAGTTTGGGCAGTGACACAATAACGTGTCAACAGAATAACTGTAGTTGAAATTTATTTTTGGAGAAGAGCTGCGAGAAAATCTCGACTGGAAAGCATTAGGAATGCAAAAATTAGAAAATGGGTGAATGCAGAAAGAAATATATTGGATGAGATGGAACACAGGAAGGTAATGTGGTATTGGCACGTAAGAAGAATGCAGGATGGAAAACTAGCAAAAACCGACCTTACTTGGGAAGTTGAAAAAGGAGCAGGAAAGGAAGACCAAGAACCACCTGGAAGATTAACATTCAACATTCAATAAGGAAATTTAGGTAACAGATCAGGACATAGAAGACGGACCATGGAGAACTTTAATTAAAGAAAATTTATAAATGTGTATTACAAACTGGTAAATCTATATGTTCCTAGTCATATGTGTATTTTTTTAAGGTTCATTGTATTATTAGGATTGGTTGGAGAAAATCCTCAATAATGAAGAAAATTCTCCAGTTATACAGTAAACAAACTTGCATAAGATATTAATCCACCGAATCTGTCTATTGTGGATCCGTGGTGCTACTTTTACCCGCCATATGACTGAATTGTGTACCGAACTGTTATCGACTATGTAACTCATGCCCCAAATGGGAGTCAATGACCAATCACATTTCAATGATATTTCATTTACAACCAATCACAGTCGTTGAAAACCTCAATTTTATCACTGTAAAATCAAGCTCCTCCTTTTTAACGTTCTGAATAGGAGCTTATGCACCATTTTTCATTGACAACATGTGGCTACCAGATTGTATATATAGTGCACGAATGTAACCTTATCGTGGTTGCGGGAGATAATATAAAACACTTTTGTAGCAATTGATTATACTTACTTACTTCCTCACTGGCATTATCGAACCCGTAGGTCCATGGCCGCGCGGACATAAGCTCTCCATACATCCCTATCCTGAGCTAATGCTTTCCAATTATTTCCTGTGTAATCTACTTCCATCAAATCATAGTTAATGTTATTCTCCCACCTCATTCTTGGTCTACCAACTGGGCGTTTTCCCTCTGGCTTTCCTACAAGAAGCTTCCATCCAAGTCTTTCATTCCCCATACGTGCAACATGTCCTGCTCATCGCAGTCTACTGTTCTTATTATATCCGGCTTCCCATAAAGACCATGTAGTTCATTATTAAGTAGTCTTCTCCATTCACCTGTCTGTTCATCTCTCTTTGGTCCAAAAATTTTCCTAAGTACTTTATTCTCAAATACTTGTAATCTCCTTTCCTCCCTTAATGTAAGAGTCCATGATTATACAGTACCATAAAAAATAAATCACTCTTTGCACTTTCTTAAACGTATTTTTTTCCAGTTAATAACGTTCCAGAAAAATATAATTGACATATTTACATCATAGGACATCAGAAATTAATTAATATACAGTTTGATGTGTTTCATTTTTTCTCCACTAGGATGCATTCTTACAAAATTATCCTATGATAATAAATAATATGATCATATGATCTGGTTGCAGTGAAAAACAAATGAAACATATCGTTTCTCATTTGTTTTCAAACATCGCCGTTTACATTAATATATAAATATTTTTAAATAGCTATATTTAAATAATTATTTCTAAGTAAACAGCTTAAATATTTTTGTCCACCGCTGTGGCCTCGAGTTAGCGTGCTGCCTTGTCGATCTCTGGTCAGGACAAGTTTTCCGGAGTGATATTTTTTTCGGATTTTTTCCTCGCTTCTAAGACAACTTTAAGGCTTAAACAGTCCGTGAACGTCATCTGGCCATCATTATCACCATTCCATCTATCCGTAGTAATTGTGCCCGAGGGCAGGTCTCTCACTGCAATCATAGCATTTGCATGCTATGCTTTGCAGCATTACTCCGTAGCTTCCCGTTGCTTTCCACACCGGTGAAGGATGATGATGATAATGATAAGGATGATGATGATGGCCGGATGATTTTCGGGGACCGTTAGGCCCTAAGCTTCCTGACATGTCTTACAGATGAGGAAAAAACTCGAAAAAAGACCTCACCCAGGAGCCTGTCCCGGCTGGGAATCGAACCAGGGTCCGCTGCGTGACAAGGCAGCACACTACCTCGAGACCACAGCGGTGGACAGTATCACCATTAACATATTCATTAAGTTTCGGATTAAGACCTCTCCTGGCGCATCTCCGCCTTCCAGGCGCCCCAATCTCAGAAGTGGGTTACAGTAACCCCAATGCCAGGAGAGAATACCAGAATGGCAAAATGAGAATCAGTTGGCATTGAATAAAAAGAATTTATATATAATTGTATTGTGTATTTTAGGGTCGGTCTCGCAGCTTGACGCATTTGGACTGCCTAGAACCCAGCGATCTGAGTGCTGACGTCATCATGACCACTGATACAGCAGATAGACTGATAGTGCCGTGCACTGAACCACCGCACGTGCGCAGAAAGAAGCTGGCTCGCTCCCAGGTAAGACTTTATTAGTAATTAAATAATCACTTCTACGCAATACTTTTTTCCTTTTAAACTCTTTGCTTCTCATTTGTCATCTGTTTTTTATTGAATTGTTCTCACGTTTACGCTACACTGCGCTGAGTGCGAGATTCACACCAGTTCAAAGTATCTCGTGCAGTTTTCCTTAATCACTTAATTAAATACCAAGTTCAGTATTCGCTCCAAACATTTTTCTCCCTTTAGCTAATTCCGGAGGCATTATTGAGGTTGTTCTCGTGGAAAGAGTACTGTATGCATATTCATTAGAATGTAATTTGTCTTTTTTTTTAAAGAAAGGAAATACATTTACATTTACATTGCTCACGGGCCTGCTTGCCCGTACGTGCATAAATTTCTCATGAATAAAAAATAAAAATAAACATAAAAATAATACAAACGAATACCTACATGGCTACACACCTACATAAAAATGTATAAATACATTATGTATATCCATCCATAGTAATTCTGCCCGAGGGCAGGTTTTTCACTGCAGTCATAGCATTTTCATGTTGTGCTTTGCACTTTACTAGGGAATTATAGGTGTGATAGCTTTCCGTTGCTTCCACACCGGTGAAGGATGATGATGATGATAATGATAAGGATGATCATGGCCGGATAATTTTCGGAGACCGTTGGGCCCTAAGCTTCCTGACATTTGTCTTACAGGTGAGGAAAAACCCCGAAAAAGCTCACCCAGGAGCCTGTCCCGACCGGGAATCCAACCCGGGCCCGCTGCGTGACAAGGCAGTACGCTACCTCCAGACCACCACAGCGTTGGACTATATATATAATCTATGTCTACACAATAATCTTCACTCGTCCGTGAAAAGAACATGTGTACAGATACAAAAAATTATCATTTTATAAATTGATAATAAGAAATTGCTACAAAACAAATTAAAAAAGGAGAAAAAACACGCACATATACATACACACGCCCCCACACATATACAAGCGCGCGCGCTTATACCCGCAACCCCCACACCCTATATAAATCAAATGCACCATTAGCCTATTCAACTTATTAAGACTGACATATTATATAATATAATTGAAGATCGAAAACAAAGACCACATTGAGATTCTTATTATTGATAATATATATATATCATATTGATCTCCAGTCCTACATAGTATATACCAAATAAGAAAGACCATGTCAAAAATAATAGGCATATATATATATATATATATATATATATATATATATATATATATATATATATAAGTGTGTAATATAGATCTTACAGTTAAACTTTTTTTTACTAAAGTCCAAAATATTGCCAATTGATAAACATATTTAGTATAAAATATATTTTTCATATGTTTATCATAAGTAATGCCACGAGTGATTTCCAAATTATCGATAAATTCACGACTCACGAAGTGAGGAGTGAATTTATCTAGAGAATTTGGAAATCAAGAGTGGCATTTGTTAGGACTATTTAACGATAAAATTAAGCTGTTTACTCACAAATCATTTTAACTATAGTTATTTTAAAATATTTATATATTTAATGTAAACGGCGATGTTTGAAAACAAATGAGAAACGATAGGTACGCTTCTACTGCTTCATTTGTTTATCACTGCAACCAGATCATACTATTTATTGCCAAAGGAACGCAATATTGTAAGGAGGAGCTTTCTTTAATATGGTAATCATAACACTGATAAATATTTGGTGAAACACGATTCTGATTGGTTGTAAAACAGAAATCATTGAAACGTGAATGGTCATTGACTCCCATTTGGGGCATGAGTTAAATAGTCATAAGTAATGCCACGAGTGATTTCCAATTTATCTAGAGAATTTGGAAATCAAGAGTGGCATTTGTTAGGACTATTTAACGTATAAAATTAAGCTGTTTACTCACAAATCATTATTTAACTATAGTTATTTTAAAATATTTATATATTTAATGTAAACGGCGATGTTTGAAAACAAATGAGAAACGATTGGTATGCTTCATTTGCTTCTTTTGTTCGATCACTGCAACCAAATCATAATATTGCCAAAAGATCGCAATGTTGTAAGAATGCACCCTAGTGGAGAAATCTATAACTAACGTTATAGGTATTAATTAATTTCTGATGTCCTATGGTGTAAATATGTCAATTATATTTTTCTGCGTCATTTCCTGGAAAGTAATTCGTTTAAGAAAGTGAAAACAGTGGTTTCTTTTTGTTTATGGTAAAATCAATTGTTACAAATGTGTTTATATTATCTCTCGTATGCGCTACGTGTTGACATTCATGCACTATATATACAATCTGGTAGCCGTATTTCTTAGAGAGTCAATCACTGCAAATTAATGCCATGTCCTATTCAGAATGTTAAAAAGGAGGTGCTTTCTTTATTATGATGAACTTTAGTTGCTAAATTTTAGGCGAAACACGACTGTAATTGGTAGTAAATAACAAATCATTGAAATGTGATTGGTCATTGACTCCCATTTGGGAGAAGAGTTAAATAGGCATCGCAATTTCCTTTCATCCCTAGCTGGAGCATAGGGTCGTAATGAAATTTCTCCAATTATCTCTATCATCTACCAACATCTTCACCTCCACCAAGTTTTCCCATTTTACGTAATTCTCCTTCAATAGTCCTCTTCCAAGTGATGTTTTGTCTTCCTCTCCTCCAGGAACCTTGAGTTTTCCAGTCCAGTGGTCATCCTTCTATTTTAGTTTCAGATTTACGCAAGGTATGTCCAATCCAACGTCATTTTCTTTCCATTATTTGTTTTTCGAAAAATGCTTGCTCAGTTTTGCGCCATAGTTCTCGGTGTGACATTATATGAGGTCATCTCACATTTAATATCCGACATAAACACCTGGAGCCAGTTAATGCTTCGTATGTTCAATTTATAAATATTCCTTTGGCATGGTGCATAAGTTTATAAAATATATAATGGATCCGTAGATTTCCTGTGTACTTATAAGGTTATATTTTTAAGGGGGATAGAATTTGAATTGGAATATATATAAATTACAATCTTAGTTGATTACATTAAGGGCACCAATATATATATATATAATATATATATATATATATATATATATATATATATACACACACACACACACAGAATGTCCCACCTATCTTGACCACCCGATATATATTTGTACTTAAATATAAAATGAAAAATTGTTTTATACAAAAGTTGTCCGACTGCGAGGGGAAAATAATTTTGTTGATTAGTGAACTTTGTATTTGTTAACAAGATACGAATATTAACTTTGTTTTCATCAATTTTATTTAATATTTATGTAGAATTTATATTAACGAAATGGAAACAAAGCTGCAAAGGTATGGTGATCCCAATAGGCAATAGATTTTTGCTGACATTACAATTTGCCGATGATCAACTGGTTTTAGCGCAAGACAATTTTGATATGGAATTCATGATAAAAAGGTTGAAAAGCACATATGAATCATGGGGTCTCACAGTAAATTTACAAAAAACAGAATATCTGGCAATAAATAGCAATGAAAGAGAAAACTTAGTATTGGAAGATGGAATCCAAATAAAGCAAGTGAAACAAACTAAATATTTGGGAATGATTATGGATAACATCGAAGGTATAGGCAAAGAGAACATAAAACATAGAATTGAATTGAGTAGCAAAATAATATCATCATTAAATTCCATATGGTGGGATAGCCTAAGCATATTTGGAAAGACACAAACAAATATATTGGTAAAACATTGGTGGAATCTGTTGCAATGTACGGAAGTGAGGTATGGACAATCAATAAGTACTACAAGAATAGACTAATAGCTCTAGAAATGGATTATTTACGAAGAAGTGCCAGAAAGTCTAAATTAGAACGTGTCACAAATAAGGAAATTAGAAACAAATTGGAAGCAGAAGAAAGCATAATTGAAAGAATTGAGGAAAAGGAATTAAAGTGGTTAGGACATGTTTTAAGAATGGAAGATGAGCGACGGCCGAAGCAACTATATGAATGGCATCCTAACAGAAAGAAGAAAAGAGGAAGACCAAGGTTAACATGGAAGGAAAACATGAAGACAGTAATGCAAGCTAGAGGGCTAAGCATCGAAGATGCCCAAGACCGTAGGCTTTGGAGGTTTGGCACGGGAAGACGGCAGCAGCTGTAAAAACCCGAAGATAGATAGAGACAGATTTCTTCAATGGCACCATGTATTTTTTGTGTGCGTAAATGAAATACTCCAAGACCTGTTCAAAAAATGAATCATAATAAATAAAGTATTTTCGTGCTGTCATTCTTACCACATGCACAGTAACTTTACAGGTAAGTTTTAAAACGTACTTAGTCAATGTTTCATCCGCTAGGGTAACTTCAAAGTGTAAATTTATTTCTAAATAGAAAATTAAGCAAAAAGTAATTACAACTGTTCATCTAGGTAGACGCGCGGCTGCCCCGAATGGGATCCCTGGTTTGAATCCTGGCTGTTCCAGAGGGCTATTGGTGATGGACTATCTTGCATTTTTTTAGTTTTTTCTCGGGGTTCTACCATTTCCCGAATTTCATCCTTAATATTTTTCTAGAAACAAAATGGAAGCAGAAGAAAGCATAATTGAAAGAATTGAGGAAAAGGAATTAAAGTGGTTAGGACATGTTTTAAGAATGGAAGATGAGCGATGGCCGAAGCAACTATATGAATGGCATCCTAACAGAAAGAAGAAAAGAGGAAGACCAAGGTTAACATGGAAGGAAAACATGAAGACAGTAATGCAAGCTAGAGGGCTAAGCATCGAAGATGCCCAAGACCGTAGGCTTTGGAGGTTTGGCACGGGAAGACGGCAGCAGCTGTAAAAACCCGAAGATAGATAGAATATTTTTCTAACAACGTTGTTCTCGAATACTCGTAATGTTTTCTCCTTTCTGAAAGTAAGAGTTCCATAAAGCTCCTCCAGATCTGAATTACTTATAGGTCATCTGATAGCAAATATTATTATTATTATTATTAGTAGTAGTAGTAGTAGTAGTAGTATTATTATTATTATATTATTATTATTATTATTATTATTATTATTATTATTATTATTATTATTATTATTATTATTATATAGGAAATAATACATTCGGCAGCAAAAGAAGCATTAGGTACAATAAATAAAAACAAAATACACAAGATTGGTGGAATGATGATATTAAAGAATTAACCAAAAGGAAGAAAAAATGCTACTTAGAATGGTTGGCAAATAAAGAACAGAGAATTGGATAGAATACAAGGTAACAATGACAAACTTAAAAGGAGAGTGATAGAAGAAAAAAAACAAATTATGGAAAACCAAATGCCAAGAAATAGAAAGTTATATAGAAGGATCACAATCATCAGACGTATGGAGATTTTTTAAAAACACTGAAAACCAACCAAGGATCCAGCAAGATAAATTTGTTAGTAAAATCTGACGCAGAAAAACATTACAAAGCTTTACTGTCAGAAAGTAGAAAAGAGTTTATGGAAACAATTGAAAATCCAATTATAGAAATGAACGCTCTGGAATTTGATACAATAGATATAGAATTAGAAATTAAAACCCTAAAGAATAAAAAAGCCTACCAGGGCCGGGAAACATAATTATCCAATGAGTTAATTAGATAGGCCCAAAAATATAATACGTAGATTGAGGGACTTGTTTAATAAGTGCATTGCAATACAGAAGATTCCTGATGAATGGAAAATAAGCTACATTGTACCAATACACAAGAAGTGTGATAGAAGAGACGCAAAAAACTACAGAGGAAGTATAAATAATACATTACATAGAATATTTACTAAGTTATTAAAAACAAATCCGTGTGGAGCTGCCAGTCTCCCATCGGACGCCACCCCAGGTGGCGGATAGGGGAATGCTCACCAGATATGGCGGGTACTAGGGAAATAAAATACCCAGGGCGGACCAAAACTAGCGCTCCTGCCTTGCAGTAAGATACTGGACTATCAAGGGCTAGAGGAAGAAAACCTTGAACAAAAATTACCCGTCCCCCAGGTTGGGGGTTGTTGCATCGGGCCAGCTCCTCGCTCATCATAAAAAGAAAAAATGCTAAAAAAACCAAACAACATGCCTCGGAAAAACACTCTAAAAGATCAATGGATGGATAGAGAGGAATGGCGTTTGGTTTCCGGAAGACGGCGGCAGCTGCCATGATACCGGATGATGATGATGATTAAAAACAAAGTTACAAAAAGATATTAAAGACAAAATAGGAGAAGATCAAAATGGATTCAGACCGGGAAGGTCATGTGCTGACAATATATTTGTAATCCAACAGTTAATTGAAAAACGGACTGCAGTTGGAGAAGAAACCCATTTGACAATGATAGATTTAGAGAAAGCTTATGACTCAATTCCGAGGAACAAATTATGGGAAGTATTAGATAAATACAATATTGATAGAAACCTAATAGAAATTATTAAACAAATCTATAAAGATAACTCGGCTTATGTTAAAATTGGAAATATAATATCTAATCCTATAAAAACCACAAAGGGATTGAAACAAGGGTGCAGTCGATCACCAATTTTATTTAATATTTATGTAGAATTTATATTAATGAAATGGAAACAAAGCTGCAAAGGTATGGGTATCCCAATAGGCAACATATTTTTGCTGACATTACAATTTGCTGATGATCAACTGGTTTTAGCGCAAGACAAATTTGATATGGAAATCATGATAAAAAGGTTGAAAAACACATATGAATCATGAGGTATCACAGTAAATTTACAAGAAAAAAAATATCTGGCAATAAATAGCAATGAAAAAGAAAATTTAATATTGGAGGAAGGAATCCAAATAAAGCAAGTGAAACAAATATTTGGGAATAATTATGGATAACATTGAAGGTATAGGCAAAGAGAATATAAAACAACATAGAATTGAATTGAGTAGCAAAACAATTTCATCATTAAATTCCATATGGTGGGATCAGCACATTTGGAAAGAGGCAAAAAAAAATATTGGTAAAACATTGGTGGAATCTGTTGCAATGTATGGAAGTGAGGTATGGACAATCAATAAGTACTACAAGAATAGACTAATAGCTCTAGAAATGGATTATTTACGCAGAAGTGCCAGAAAGTCAAAATTAGAACATGTCACAAATAAGGAAATTAGAAACATAATGGAAGCAGAAGAAAGCATAATTGAAAGAATTGAGGAGAAGGAATTAAAGTGGTTAGGACATGTTTTAAGAATGGAAGATGAGCGATGGCCAAAGCAACTATATCAATGGCATCCGACCAGAAATAAGAAAAGAGGGAGACCAAGGTTAACATGAAGGAAAACATTAAGACATTAATGCAAGCAAGAGGGCTAAGCATTGAAGATGCCCAAGGATTGGGCAAGGATCCAAGGCTTTTGGAGATTTGGCACGGAAAGATGGCAGCAGCTGTAAAAACCCGAAGATAGATAGATAGATTATTATTATTATTATTATTATTATTATTATTATTATTATTATTATTAATACATTAAGGAGAGAGCAAGCACATAAATTATTGCTAACAGAGATAGACTTTTGGAGGAGGGTTTCTAGAAATTCAAGAAGGGACAAAATTATAAATACTAAAATCAGAGAAATAATGGATGTCCAAAATATGTTCTACAAGTTGTTGAAGAAAGAAGACTGAAATGTTTGGCCACGTTAAGAGCATGTCAGATGACAGGATACCTAAAATTATATTAAATTTTGAAACGGAGGGCAACAGAAGAAAGGGGAGACTAAAAGAACAGTGGATTCAAGGAGTGCAGAGAAGTATGGAGAGGATTAGCAGAAAATGATGCAGAGAATAGTAAAATTCACAATACTAATAAGTAATAATTATAAAAATAATTATTATTATTATTATTATTATTATTATTATTATTATTATTATTATTATTATTATTATTATTATTATTATTATTATTATTATTATTATTATTATTATTATTATTATTAATTAATTAATAAGTAAATATATAAGTAATTAAATTGGTATAGGCATGTACGACGAAAACAAGAAGAAAGGTTACCCCGAAAAACATTGTAATGGTGACCACCTGGAAGAAGAAGGAAAGGAAGACCTCGAAATTCATGGATGCTAGAAATAAGAACTGGAATGAGAACAAGAGGACTGGAGGAAATGAAGTGGATGGATAGAGACGAGTGGAGAAGAAAAATAAAACTTTAGCACATAAATATGTCTAAACATTGAAAATCTATATATAAATAAAAACATTATTTTTATTATTATTATTATTATTATTATTATTATTGTCATTGTCATTGTTATTGTCATTTTTATTGTTATTATTCTTATAATTGTTATTGTTGTTATTGTTTTATTGTTATTATTATTATTATTATTATTATTATTATTATTATTATTATTATTATCATCATCATTATTAAACAGTGATTTATAATAGCAACGGTTCTATACAAGAATAATCGTGTGTCCCTTAGCTCGATAGTAAAGCAGGATGTCTTAGAACGCTCGGCCACAATAAAATAAGCTCTCCGCTTCAAATAATTTTCGACTGGGGTCGTTTAATTAAAGTATAGTTTATATTGCATGGCGTATTATGTTGCATTCGTGGCGAAGTTAGAAAACAAGCAAAATTGGAAAGTCGTGATTATAAAGTTATTTTGCACAGTTGCAGAAATTCAGAGTAACTGTGGCTTTAATGCAACAAAGTTCTCTAAAGATTAACTCTAAAGATTTAATCCAGTCTTTACAAAGTTGGCGTCTTGCTTCTCTTCATCACTAACTTGTGCCATTCAACATCACATCACAAAGTTCTCTGCTATTCATTTCTAGTTATTCATTCTATTGTTTCATTTATAAGTTTGTTAGCCCTGTCGATTTGAAAATCACATCTTGTGTATTACAGTCTACTGTCGGTAACACTATATCTCTGTACCTCATATTGAAACACTCGGTCGGTTATTCTGTTTACATCACGCCTATTATTTCAAAACACAATCCGGGTCCATCAGCAGCGGTAATTTTTAATATATTTTTTTTAATGTCCGAGGTTGTCCTTTTGGACATTTCTCGTGTTCTCTCCTGGCATTGACGTAAATGTAACCCACTTCCGAGGTTCGGGCGCCTGGAAGGCGGGGTTACGTTGCCCCGATGATATGATGGGTGGTGATGATGGTGATAGTGATGCGCCAGGAGAGTCCTTAATCGTAAGCTTAATCTAAGATAAATATGAATTATGATGATGGTTCGATGACCATATGATGGGCCTTTAAGTATCCTGACATTTGTCTTACAGGTGAGAAAAACCCCGATAACAACCGACCGGGAATCGAACTCGGGTCCGCTGCGTGACAAGGCAGCACGCTACCTCGAGACCACAGTGGAGTTATAATATTACACCATGACATTTACAACTAGCTAATACCCGGCTACGCCTTACTTACTTACTTACTTACTTACTTACTCACTGGCACTATCGAACCCGTAGGTTCATGGCCGCGCGGACATAAGCTCTCCATACATCCCTATCCTGATCTAATCCTTTCCAATCATTCCCTGTATAATCTACTTCCCTCAAATCATAGTTAATGTTATTCTCCCACCTCATTCTTGGTTACCAACAAGGCGTTTTCCCTCTGGCTTTCCTACAAGAAGCTCTCCATGGTATCTTTACCTTGTCGTGGTGGAGTGGCTTGCGTGCTTAAATGATCCTGAGAGCTATGCCGACGGTAGCATTGCTGCCGATAGGGTTACCAATGCCGGACTGGTCGAAGGTGATAAGCCAGACGAAAAAAGTACCTTGGTCGAAAGAGTGACGATCTTTCACCGTAAAAATACAACTGTCAAGAAATGCGGACATGGGTTCAACTGGGGTAAAATTATCCGGAGGTCAAATAGTCCCCCATTCGGTTCTCCGGGCGGGGACTACTTCAGGGAACCCATGCCAAAGGCTCAAACCCGGCTACGCCTAACTAAATTAAATGTGGGATATTCTTTACAACTTTTGACGCGACTTTTTTTAATTCCTTCATAAACTCCTGTCAAATTTTATTCTTAGGGTTTCATTTTTCAAATTATTTCCCACCATTTACAATGATTATTGCATTTTTTCTAACGACTATTTCAATATATTTTCTTTGATAGCACTGGACAACAAATTTCAAATTTTTAATTTGTACTCGAATGAAAATAGATCATTATATATATTTGACCCATGCTGAATTTAGATCTGTAATTCAAAATTGTCTATCAAGTACCATTTTTGCAGGAAACGTGATTTAAAATTTCCATACAAATCCAAAAGAAAATGACCGAACATATATTTAATTTCAGTTTTCTGGTAATTCCTTATGCTATTTTTATTAATGTAAGGATTATTAAGAAATAATTGAGTTGCTCAGTGGAAAAGAGGCACATGCCACAAATCTGTTGATTTTGAGTTTTTGTTGTGATTAAGTAGCTCCTGCCTTCTTGCGTCGATTCCAATAATTATTTGCATGGTGGCATGTGTCTATTCTCTAATAAGGAGCATAATAAAACTTCAAGATTCTGGATGCTAGTAATTGCTAGTGGAAAAAAGGCACATGACACCTTCTTTCTCATTATCTGAAGTGATTACAGTCTACGTTCCTGATATGTTGGTAGAAATGAAACTAACCAATCAGAATTTAGTTCCACTACCCTCTGGATCTAAAATATTATAGATCTATAGATCCAGAAGGTAGTTGTAGATCTCAAATTGCCTACATCATTTCCAATATGTCTGACATAGATGTTGATGTTAATGCGTTTTCTGAAGAAAAGAAGACAAGTTAATAGTAAAAGAAGGACTCGTCATGAAAATAAGTGGAAGAATAATGAAAGAAAAGTCTGAGAAATAATGGACAACAATATGAAAACAGAATTAAGAAGATGGTGCCAGAGTAGAAGGAGTTTGTAAATGGTGTAAATCTGCATTTTAAACTAACATCATGTAATTTTGCTTCACTAATGTTTAGTGAAGATCAAAAACAAAACATTTTAAAATAATTCTATAAGCTGGGGGCTACAATAAACAAAATACTTTTTATTTGGGCTGGTACGACATTATGAATGTAAGAGAGGTTATGCAAGAAGAGAAAATATGCAAAGGTAGGTCAAAGGAAGGTTTCATTCAGATACTATGTTTGTATAACTAATATTGAAGTCTGTACAAGTGCAGTCCACGGAATATCAAGAAAACATTTAAGAACTGTTTGGAAAAGTGATGAATGTGTTAGGGAAATTTCTGATGATGAAGAAGAGGATCATACAACATCAGAAATTCGTGTCCATACACCCACTGAAGATAGAATAAGCAAGCATGGCAATAGGCCCAATGCTGTTGAAGCTGATGAAAATGACAAGATTCAAAACCATATTTTAATGTTTCCCAGGTATGGATGAACGTGACACTCTAGCTCTGTGTATGGACCTGCAGCAGGCACTGCCCACTCTGTTCATCACAACAGAAACAGAATTTTATAAAAGACAGTTATGGACATATAACTTTTGTGTTCATCGTTGCATTGACTGTGAAGCAGTGATGTGTGTATTCTACTGCCCTTGAAGTTCTCCAGGGCTCGCAAGGTGGCGTTATCGTACACTTTGAGAAAGACTGTTCTGCATGCCTATATCTTCCTTAGCATGAAGATTTTATCTTTTATTTCCTGATTGATAGTGAGAACCTGAGCTGTAATTCAATAAATTTAACCGGCTCATCATCTTGTGCTCAGAACTTCTGACTACAGTTTGTGTGGTCTCGCGTTCCATTCCCGGTCAGAACACAGGATTGTTTCCTTAGTCCCTTGGGTAATTTAGATGAAGTTTGGACTTAAGGACTCTCCTGATGTTTTGTTATAATTTATCACGCAACAAATTATCATAAGTAATGCCACGAGTGATTTCCAAATTATCGATAAATCCACGACTCATGAAGTGAGGAGTGAATTTATCTAGAGAATTTGGAAATCAAGAGTGGCATTTGTTAGGACTATTTAACGAATAAAATTAAGCTGTTTACTCACAAATCATTATTTAACTATAGTTATTTTAAAATATTTATATATTTAATGTAAACGGCGATGTTTGAAAACAAATGAAAAGCGATAAGTACGCTTCATCTGCTTCTTTTGTTTATCACTGCACCCAGATCATACTATTTATTGCCAAAGGAACGCAATATTGTAAAAATGCTTCTAGTGGAGAAAAAATTAAAAACATCAAACTGTATATTAATTCATTTCTGATGTCGTATGATGTAAATATGACAATTTTATTTTTCTGGATTGTTACCTGGGAAAAAATACATTTAAGAAAGTGCAAACAGTGGTTTCTTTTTTTGGTGGTATAATCAATTGCTACAAATGTTTTTATATTAACTCCCGCATGCGGCATGTGTTGACATTAATGCACTATATATACAATCTGGTAGCCGTATTTCTCATGGGCTCAGTCACTGCAAAATAATGGTCAGACCTGTTCAGAATATTAAAAAGGAGGAGCCTTCTTTAATATGGTAATTATTACACTGATAAATATTTCGTGAAACACGACTCTGATTGGTTGTAAAACAGAAATAATTGAAACGTGATTGGTCATTGAGCCCCATTTGGGGCATGAGTTAAATAGTCGGGATAATGTAACTCCACATTCGATGCGCCCAACCTTAGAAGTGGGTTACAATTCTGCCTGTACAAAGAATAAAAAATGTCGTACGATAACCTGGTGGGATTTAAATTTCGTGTGTGGTCGTGAGATAAAGGTTCAGGCCTGCCCACGCCGCTTTAGGTACTTATCAATCACCCTCTTCGGCTTGTGTACATATGTGTTCATGAAGATGTGTGAAGGGTAGTGACATTTAATATTTTTTGGTAAATGTCAGGCCATGGGACAGTATGGTCATGCAGGGTGCTCATTGGATCATTTAAGGGTGTGTGCTCTGAGAGGGATGAAAATAAAAAACCACAAATATATATGTTGAGTGACTTGACGGACACTTTTACGTTAAGTTTTCAAAAGTAGTGTTGTTGATGTCCCAACTCCTTTAAAAAACGTTAAACTGAAAATATATAAAACTATTATTCTACCAGTTATATTATATGGATGCGAAACATGGACTCTTACTTTAAGGGAGGAAAGGAGATTACGATTATTTCAGAATAAAGTTCTTAGGAAAACTTTTGGACCAAAGAGAGATGAACAGACAGATGAATGGAGAAGACTACATAAGAGTGAACTACTTGGTCTTATTAATAATAATAATAATAATAATAATAATAATAATAATAATAATAATAATAGTGATAATAGCTTTATTTTATCTGGCAGCGTTAAAGCTTTAAGGCTTTGTCTGCCACTCAACCAGGTTTTATAGGAAGCCAGATAAAATAAGAACAGTTAAGTCTCGTAGACTGCGATGGGCAGGTCATATGGCACGAATGGGGAATGAAAGACGTGCATTGAAACTTCTTGTAGGAAACCAGAGGGAAAACGCCCAGTTGGTAGACCAAGAATGAGGTGGGAGAATAACATTAACTATGATTTGAGGGAAGTAGATTATACAGGGAATGATTGGAAAACATGTCAGGATATGGATGTATGGAGAGCTTATGTCCGCGCTGCCATAAACCTATGGGTTTGATGTGCCAGTGAGTTAGTTAGTGTTGTTATTTGTCTATGGCGAATTGGTGAATATATGTGCAATATTTTCTCTTGTGTTTATGTGATTAATGAATTTTGTGTTCATTTTGTGTACGTGTTCCAACAGTGGCTTCATGTTGATATATGTATAGAGCCTTACATTTGTATAATATATGTATAGAGCCTTACATTTGTATAATATATGTATAGAGCCTTACATTTGTATAATATATGTATAGAGCCTTACATTTGTATAATATATGTATAGAGCCTTACATTTGTATAATATATGTATAGAGCCTTACATTTGTATAATATATGTATAGAGCCTTACATTTGTATAATATATGTATAGAGCCTACATTTGTATAATATATGTATAGAGCCTTACATTGTATAATATATGTATAGAGCCTACATTTGTATAATATATGTATAGAGCCTTACATTTGTATAATATATGTATAGAGCCTTACATTTGTATTAATATATGTATAGAGCCTTACATTTGTATAATATATGTATAGAGCCTTACATTTGTATAATATATGTATAGAGCCTTACATTTGTATAATATATGTATAGAGCCTTACATTTGTATAATATATGTATAGAGCCTTACATTTGTATAATATATGTATAGAGCCTTACATTTGTATAATATATGGGAGGTCGTTTATATTCTGTTGATGATATTAGAATGAGTGCGTCTTATATTGGGGAAAATGAGGGATATGTGCGAAGTGAAACTTAGTGTATATGCTTTGAAAAGGTGTATTTTTCGAGAGCAGCCATTGGTTCTTACCCCTCTAAGAAAAGCATTGAACCGTTGGGACTGCCTCATTTTTGTCTGGTGTTAAGTTTTGAACCAATGTATGTAATTGTGCGTGTGTATTATTTAGGGATTTTGTTTATGATGATAAAACTTAATAAATTTAAATTACCCTAAGTTAGACCTTTGAGAAAACAGTGTATTATTCTGTCTCCAACTTGATAAATTTAAATGACGATGAGACGGACCTCTGAGGAAACAGAATGATACATATAGGTTACGTAAGGGAAGAATCGCTCAGGGAATTTGTTTTAGGTGTGATATAACAAAGACAGCGGCCCCTGTTCTTCCCGAGGGACTCAGATGCACAAGAAGCTCTTTTCAACTTGAGAAGGAAATGATTCTCCTTTGAGAGTATTAAACTTCTATATACTGCGTCTCTATGGTTATTCTTTCAGGGCCAGGTTTCGACCAAGTATGGATGACTATTAGTAGCGTCATTTTATCTAGGATGTGTATTAAATTTCTATAAAATGTTCCTTTATGGTTATTCTTTTAGGGTCGGTTTCGGTAAAGGGTGGATGGCTATTACTATCATTAAATTATCTAGGACGTGCGTTAAACGCTTTTCTCATCTCTCCTCATCCTTGTCACAAGATGGAAACAAATTTATCCTTATCGCCGTTATAATAATGCTACACATAGAGTGTGTAACAAAAATGCGTCAAAATTTTACAAAACATTCTTCATATTTGTATGCAAAAAAATGAAAATTTGATTCATAAAATATATACTACTTTTTTTATTTACAGTGTGCTACCCTAGGGCAGGTCTTTCACTGCAATCATAGTATTTTCATGCTATGCTTTGCAGCTTTACTATGGAATTATAGGTGTGGTAGCTTCCCACACCGAGGGATGTTGATAGTGGCCAGATGATGTTCGGTGACTGTTGTGCCTTATAGCTACCTGACATTTGTCTTACAGGTGAGGAAAAACCCCGGAAAAAACTCACCCAGGAAGCTTATCTCGACCGGTAATCGAACCCTGGTCCGCTGCGTGACAAGGTAGCACGTTACCTCGAGTTTACAGTGGTAAACAATATATACTTTATATATCCCAATTTATATTACATTTCACAATGCCATGTAGTCTATTTCTGTGAATCCGATTGCCTGTCAATCGGGCGCCAACTTTTTAATTGTGACGTCAACACGAGATTAGCGAAGCAATAATATACATAACTTTGTTATGAAGACTGCTCATTGCTCGCGGGAAATCTGTTCCAACGGAACTCCCGGTCGTTCTCGCTTGCATTCTACTCCCGCGCATGCGCTTGGCATTTCTCTCCCACTCCCCGCCGTAGAAACAACGAGACTGAAAGCGAGATTCAATGTATACTTAACCGGTTCTGGCAGGTCCATTACTTCTGTAATAAAATAGTATTACATTTATTAGATATGGCTGACATGCATGGAATAGAAGGCCTAAAGTCTTTAATTCTCCAGTAAAATATTTTATACGCGGAATTGCATACGTAGTAGACCTCAGGTGGTCTAGTGGTTACCATTCTTGGCTATGGGTCAGAGAATCGCGGCTTCAAACCCGGCCGAAGTCCATGGATATTCAGGATGTAAAAATCCTTGGCATGAGTTAGTTCCGAAAGGAACTAAAGCTATGGTCCCGTGACATATATTTCCGATTGAGGATATTTCCACTTTTCAGCGGTTTCCCTTTTACCAGCCGGCTGCTGGCCCTTCACATCCACATGTGTCAATCAACGGCCAGTGTAGGGGTGACATGTGGTTAGCATGTCGAGTCCCGCAGCCGTTATAGCTGGTTCCTCAACCTGGAGCCGCTACTTATTGTAGCTACCCAATTGCCTCACTATGCTGGGTGGGCACCGGTCCCATACTGGCCGAAATACCATGAGAAAATTTCTTCCCCCATGGAGACTCGAACCAGCGCAAGTCCCGTAGCTCTGCGCCAAGGCTTCCTACCTTAACCGCTCGGCTACGGTGCGGGACGTCATATATTTACGGCAGTAAAAGAACCTCAAGGCTGAAATAAGAGACCTTTGAGCAAAATGTTTCGGCTCTTTCACGTCCAAACTCTAATGACGTTATATGTTAAAGAGCGTCATTAAATAATCATAACAATAATACAGTAGGCTTCATATTCTCCTGCTAGAAAATAAATGACACTTAGGTTTTTGTATCGAACAATTTGGCTCAAATTGTAGTAAGTGTTTCATATCGGGCTACAAATGCTGGTTCATAACCAAGCAATTGTTTTGCTTTTCTTTTCTTTTTTTAATTTCGCCATTGTAAATGACACTTGTAACGCTATATATTTTCAGCTATATTTATTCTCATTTTAACACGTTTCATTCATTTTGGAGCATTGCCAATGTAACAACATTTAAAACCATAGTTTCCTAGGATTGAAGCAGCTATAAAACGTGAATATGTCATTTCCAAAAGCGGAAGAGCTAAAAGTTATCTCATATTTTAATGGCGAAGGAAATTGGTAGATGTGTCTCTTTTTCTTTCACCGAGTTAGAAATTATCACAATATCTAGAAACAAATGACATCACACCACATGTATATGCGTTATTTAATTACGTTTTACTGCTTGAAACAGTTGAAAAGCGTTGCCATAGAAACGTTTAGCAGATGTTTATCGCATTTGGAAATGGTTTTCCATAGCGGACATTTAACTGCGAATATAATGCAATTTTTTTGGTAATGTAGAGCTATTTTAAATGTGTAGAGTAGAGAATAGCGGTACGCTAATCAGGTAAAGTAGAGTTTTCAAGAAGAGATAATTGTCGTAATATACATATAACGAATCTTCTAGATGTTATTCATAAATTGAATGTCTCTTGGATCAAAGGTATAACCACCAAATTTATAAACCATTAGTTTTAGATTAATCTATATTGCGATACGAGTGTGGTTAACACTTGATACGGATCGAGAAAAAGTTAAAAAAAAAAAAGAGGCGCTTGCACAGAGTTTTTTTTTTAAATGTCCGTGATTCCTTCGTGTTTACTTCATGAGTATTTCATACTATTTTGTGCACTACGTGTATATTTATTTTAGTAATTAAGATATTAGCTAAACTATTAATAAATATCCATCCATCCATAGTAATTCTGCCCGAAGGCAGGTCCTTCACTGCAATCATAGCATTTGCATTCTATGCTTGCAGCTTTACTAGGGAATTGTAGGTGTGGTACCTTCCCGTTGCTTTCCACACCGGTGAAGGATGATGGTAAAGATCATGATGATGATGATGGCCATATGATTTCGGGGACCGTTTGGGCCTTAAAGTTTTCCTGACATTTGTCTTACAGGTGAGGAAAAACCCCGATAAAAACCTCACCCAGAAAAACTACAAAGCTGCAAGCATAGCATGAAAATGCTATGATTGCAGTGAAGGACCTGCCTTCGGGCAGAATTACTATGGATGGATGGAACATTCCTGTTTACTAATAAAGTTTTTGCTTTTTGTATTGAGAATTTTGTCCACAATGAGTTGGTTGAATCCATGATTCGAGGGGAGTAGATTATACAGCGATGATTGAAATCGATGGGAATGTATGGAGAGCTTATGACCGCGCGGCCATGAACCTACGGGTTCAATAGTGTCACTGAATTAGTTAAGTAGCATCCTCCTTGTGGAGAACTCTTTAATTCATGAACAATATTGTTGCGAGTTACCTTACCTTAATAGAATCTCAACGACGAGTTTTAAAAACTTACCAGACAACAAAACATTTGATTAACACAGAACTAGTAGATAAGAAAATTCAACATGAAGTAACTCTCATGTTTTTAAAACAGAGTGTAGTTACTGGCTACTCACCCTCCCCTCTTACCGCACCATACAACATAGACCCTTCAATTGCGTCTACAGAATCCACAACTGCACAGTACTTAATCCAATGAGGCGAATATGATAGTGATGACCAGATGGTGTTCGGTGACCGTTTGGGCCTTAAAGTTTCCTGACATTTGTTTTACAGGTCAGAAAAAACTCCGAAGGGAACCTCACCCGAAAACTTGTCCTGACCGGGGATCGAAACCGGGCTCGCTACATGACAAGGCAGCATGCTACCTCGAGACATCAGCGGTGAACTTATCTAATATTAATAGTTTCAAAATGTGTCAGTTCATTTTAGTATTTATAGGGAGGAAAAAATAGTCTTATCATACGATGTAGCAAAACAATAAAAGATAAAGTGATTTCACTACAGGCCTTAGGATACGCTTGGGATATTAGGAAGTTAAGGCTCGCACACTTTTTAGACAATCGACACGAATCAGCCCGATTGTCACCCTGTGTGACGGCCACCTTTACCCCACAACATACGTTTGGTACACATTTTTGTGGGAGTCGACCCCAGGTCCGTAGCTCAATCAGAGAGTATAGGCTAGTTTAAAAATCCTGACCTCATCTAGACTCGAACCCTCGACCTTCCAACTATAGTATTCCTAGTTGACAGATGGCATAAACAACCTTGTTTGGACGACGGGTGCATGGACAATGGCATGAAGGATAGGTATCCATTGAAATCGAAGGCAGAATCCAGCAATGGTAATAACTGTATCGATCAGATGGACGTCCCTGTTGACTAGAGCGGAGTAGAGAGACAGGACGCGGTGCGGACGCCAGGTTGTCAGGGTTATCTAATCTACAAATTCAAGAGTTGTATTACTTACCTACAGTTTAAATGAGAGATTTGGCCCTAGATTTTAGTACCTTGCAGTTAAAAACGGCAGATTTTTTTGTACAGCCCTAGTACGCCACAACGCTTCTCTGGAAGAAATGTGAACGTATGTTTCGGCATGCAATGGTTCACAGTTCCCTTGCAAGTGCATCCAGAAACGAAGCTACGATAAAAAATGCGAGTATAAAATAAATGTATGTATTCATACATAGGCTCCCAACATTAGCATCCTCTGAGTCATGTTGTAATATGATGTGGTTTAGGCCCTACTGTGACCAGTTTGCCAAGAAACAAATAAGGACATATAATTTAGACATTTGTATAGTAACATTCAAATATCATAGTGTTCTCAGTATGCACTTCGAAAACTCATTTTCAGTGTCTGCCAGGCAATCGGATAGCAGTAAAGGTATCTGAAGAATGCTCGATTCCCTCGGACATAGGACGGATTATTTCATTGCAATGAATGGAGGTTGCTTGCTGTGAAAAGTGGATCAAATATCTTACAGATAAAAGATTTCTTCTCGTACAATACGGGTCTAAGGAAGACAGAATCAAGAACACAGAAATAAGACAGGAACTTGAAATATTTGCAATAACTGATAAAATAGATACATATAGAGAAAAATGGAAGCAACACATAGACAGGATGAATGAAGATAGATATCCAAAACAAATAACAGAATACAAACCTAAAGGCACCCGAGGTGTGGGCAGACCTAGAAAGAGATGGGCTGAAGTCGGAACGGGTCAACAGACCTAATCCATGAATGCAGATGATGATGACAATACGGGTCTATTGTAGTCGTAAAGAATGGTGTGTATACTCTATATGTTAAAGTTTTAATAATTGTAAAACCGTACGTGATACCTCACTCGTCCTCAATAATTTGCAGTGTTGTTTTATAGGAGGCCTTTCGATAACTTATGTAACATCTTCTGCTTTCATTTTGGTACTGACTGCTGTTGGTAATTATTTTGTACAGAGGGTTTATGCTGGGTATGTTCTCGTTCAGCAGGTGTTTATTTGTGGTTTTCTTGATGATTTCTAATTCTTCGAGAATTGTGCATAGAGAAAACGATGTATCGAAAATCAACGTTCTCGAAGAATTAGAAATTATCAAGGAAACCACAAATAAACACCTTCTGAACGAGAACGTACCCAGCAGTATAAACCCTCTGTACAAAACAATTATAGTCCATGAGGGCTAACTTGTCTAGAATATTTTAGAAATAGAAAGATAGTACTCACCATCTTCTTTCTCACTCATACACATATCTGTTCACGGTGACAGCGGTAGGGGAGACACCCCATGTAGTGAACATATATCAGTGTTGGCATTCCCTTCTTCTAAAGATTCTTCCTGGCAAGTTTCTATGTCTTCATTTTCATTTTCATTTTCATCGTCGTCGGCATCGCCTAAATTTATTTCAAACCGATCACTAATTTGGTCCATTAAACCGTCTGCCTGCCAATATGACTCTTCAATCTTTTCACACGCTCTGCAGTCACTTTTAACAGAGCACTCTGAACCAGTCGCCACTGACAAAAAATACCTTACACAAAAGTGGCTGGACGGAAGTGGGGGGGGTGGAGCTTTTCTAGCATTGCTAAGTAATTTTAAAAGGGTAGCCCATTGTGTTTTGCGAAGGGTGGAAGAACAGTTCTCTAGACAAGGATAGCAGAAATCATGCCAACTTAGTCCTCCTCCACTATACCAACAGCAGTCAGTACCAATATGAAAGCAAAAGATGATACATAAGTTATCGAAAGGCCTCCTATAAAACAACACTGCAAATTATTGAGGACGACTGAGATATCAGGTACTGATTTACAATTATTAGAACTTTAACGCAGTGACCTCAACGGAGTTTCGCAATGTATTTTAAAAACAATAATACTCTATATGTATATTTAATAATTGTATTGATTAATGACAAATGAGGGAAATTCTGAAGAAGTGTGTGAATTCAAATCGTAACTAACTCACTAGCATTATCCAACCCAGAGGTTCATGGCCGCGCGGACATAAGCTCTCCACATATCCCTATCCTTAGCTAATGTTTTCCAATCATTCCCTGTATAATCTATCATCATCATCATGAACAAATTCGTTTTAGGCCATGTGGCCTGTACGGTAAACCTAGCGAAGATGGTCTTGATCTTTCCACCGATGTTTTGGTCTTCCTTGGTCCCTATGTCCAGTTGGGGTATATTCTTTGCTTAAGTTTCTTCGAGTAATAGGAAGTCCCCTGGGTTGGTTACCAGCCATCCACAAAGCAAGACTAGTGGTACGGCTGCTACCTTATAGCCTCTAGTCAGGCGTTCAAAATATGGAATTTCCTCCATATTTGATGGAACGGTTATACCGCCGTGACTCGGTCCCCATTACCTCGTTAGTTAAAAGCAGGGTGTACCACGTGCAGGTGAGGTTGAGAATTAAGTAGGAGAGGTTATAGAATGCACATCACTACCTCTTACACCCCCTGTATAATCTACTTCCCTCAAAATCATGGTTAATGTTATTCTCCTGCCTCATTCATAGTCTACAAACATGCACCACTTTCATTCACATTTGTACCACATGTCCTGCCCATTGCAATCTACGAGACTTAACTGTTCTTATTATTTCTCGTTTCCTATAAAGACCATGTAGCTCACTGTTATGTAGTCTCCATTCACCTGTCTGTTCATCTGTCTTTGGTCCAAAAATGTTCCTGTGAACTTTATTCTCAAATACTCGTAATATTTTCTCCTCCCTTAAAGTAAGAGTCCATGTTTCGCACCCATATAAGATAACTGGGAGGATAACAGTTTTATATATGTTCAGTTTAACGTTTTTTCAGAGAAGTTGGGACGACAAGAGTGCCTGTAATGCATAAGAGCATGCATGAATCCAAATACCTATGAACAATAATTACAAACAGGAATTTAGATTTATTTTTTTATATTTATTTATTTAGCCTCGTAGAGTTAAGGCCATGTGGCCTTCTCTTCCACTCACCAGGGCAAACATATATTACATCAGAATATAACAATCACAATGAACTCTAATATTAAATACTAAATAAAAGTTAGATCAAAAAGATAATATCTATTATATTACGATCTAATGCAACCAGTTAATGTTAGTTAAAATTAAGACTAAAACTAATAATAAAATGTATACAATCAAGACATATTAAATTGTCCCTGTCTAATGTATATTATATAAGACAAAGAAAAATAATGAGATATAGAAAACTAATATTACGTTTGTACAATATTTAAAACAAAACAAAAGAAAATATTTGTTAATCTTAATATTATTTTCATAGACTATTTAACTCATGCCCCAAATGGGAGTCAATGACCAATCATGTTTCAATGATTTCTGTTTTACAACCAATCAGAGTCGTGTTTCACGAAATATTTATCAGTGTTATAATTACCATATTAAAGAAAGCTCCTCCTTTTTAATATTCTGAAATAGTATGATCTAGTTGCAGTGATAAACAAAAGAAGCAGATGAAGCGTACCTATCGTTTCTCATTTGTTTTCAAACATCGCCGTTTACATTAGATATATAAATATTTTAAAATAACTACAGTTAAATAATGATTTGTGAGTAAACAGCTTAATTTTATTCGTTAAATAGTCCTAACAAATGCCACTCTTGATTTCCAAATTCTCTAGATAAATTCACTCCTCACTTCGTGAGTCGTGAATTTATCGATAATTTGGAAATCACTCGTGGCATTACTTATGATAATTAAATTTATTAATTGTTAAAAGGATACTATCAGTGAGGTGTATAAGTTAGTTATTAAATAATTCTTTAATTTGTTTTTGAAGGATGTTATAGTTTGACAGTCTCTGATATAGGGCGGAAGGGAATTCCGTGTTTTGGTAAGTGAGACCGTAAAAGATAAGAATAATATACTGTGTGATGAGGAGGGAATGCACGAAGAAATTAAGTATAGGCTTAATTATAAATTCATGCCATTATGCATTACAGGGACTCTTTTCGCCCTTACTTCTCTAAAATAAACTTTAAATTGAAAATATACAAAACTACTTACTGTCCCAGTTTTATTATATGGATGAGAAACATGGACTCTTACTTTAACGAAGGAGAAGATTAAGAGTAATTGAGAATAAAGTTCTGGGGAAAATTTTAAACTAAAAATAGATGAAGAGATAGGTGAATGAGAAAGCTATGTAACAGTGAGTTACTCGTACGTGATATAATGAGAATAGTTAAGTCTAGTAGACTGCGAGTGCGCAGGGCACGTGACACAAATGAGGAATGAAAGAGGGGCTTGAAAACTTTTTATAGGAAAACCAGAAGAAAAGTGCCGGAAGGTAACTTAAGAATGAGGTGCGAGAATAACATTAACCATGATTTGAGTGAAATACTGGGGATGATTGGGAAAAAAATTGCTGAGAAAGGGACGTATGGAGAGCCGATTTCCGCGCGGCTATGAATCTACGAGTTTTAAAGTGTCAGTGAGTTAGTTATATAGTTTTACATTGGTGTAAATAGCATTCATTTGTTTTCTAAAAATTAAATATAATATGGAGAGCCGATTTCCGCGCGGCTATGAATCTACGAGTTTTAAAGTGTCAGTGAGTTAGTTACATAGTTTTACATTGGTGTAAATAGCATTCATTTGTTTTCTAAAAATTAAATATAATTCAGTACGTACTGTATAACACTGTATTGTTATCCTTTGGAAAATGTCACTTGAATCCGAATTTAACACAGATGTTGGAATTGAATTGGTTTTGTAGGCCTACAATGGTTAGAGCTTTACTGCTGGCGAAAAGTATACTTACCACACTGTAACTTTAACCTTAACACTCACACACACACACACATACACACACACACACACATATATATATATATATATATTTATATAATGTATACATTAATGCTATCATCAGACACTGGAGATTGACAGTTCATGGTAATATTCCTCTCTCAAGACACACAATTTTAGACACACTCTTATATGCAGATGATCAGGCTCTTTTCGGCAATAATGAAGATGAATTACAATATTCCACTCATCATCTTAATATAATAGCCCAACGATTTAACATGGAAATATCAACAACAAAATCTAAAGTTATGGCCTTTCAAGGGAAATTCCCAGTAAGAAGTAAAATTTGTATTCAGAATTCAATATTAGAGCAAGTTAATTCATTTAAATACTTAGGATATAATCTAACTTATAATGAGGAATGTGATATATTCTTTAAAATACAAAACTATAATAAAGCTTTAAGAATTATCAACCAAGTTTTTAAACCATCAAAAGTGCAGAGACACACAAGAATGAAAATCTATAAAATTCTCGCTAGACCCATAATCTGTTATGGCAGTGAAGCTTGGACCATCAGAACTCAGGATGATAGTCATATTACAGCCACGGAGATGAAATTTCTGCGACGAACTGTTGCAGGTTATAGCCTTCTAGACCACCAAAGAAATTCAACAATAGCCAGAGAGTTAAACATCGTACATATATCTGAATACCTCCAAGAATATAGAAACAATTGGCTAGCCCATATTCAGCGCATGGATCGTCACAGAATACCAAAACAAATTCTTCACTACATTCCTCTAGGCAGAAGATCTGTGGGTCGACCTTTTCGGAGATGGCGGGAGACCGTAACGGGCCACTGGGCCTAATACTTGAAAGGGCGATGATGATGATATTCATTTATTAAATGTTCTGTCGTTTGGTCTCCATTCCCGCAGGAACTATTTTGAAGTGGGATATTTACTACATTATCACACGGTTTATATTAGCTTGACCTGTATCTATGTAACGGAATCTTTGAACACGATTTTCACCCACTTAAAAACATTGGATCGACTTGAAACCTTGTATACTTGTAAAGGGCCAATGACAATACAATAATTTCATAATTTTTTTTTTCTAAAATCCTGGCCAGAATCATCAGAAAATCAAAAAAGTAAAAACCTGGTATAATAGATTGCGGACTTATCGACTTTTTAGTCAATTGTTGTAAGAGCTCAGTTGGTAGAGCGGTGGACTGTAGTAGTGTATAATTTCAGTAATCCATAGGTCGCTGGTTCAAGTCCGGCCCGGAGGATTTTTTTAGATGAGTATTAAGCAATTGAATTTTCATGGGATACCGGTTTATGACAATCAATTAAACTAAAAATAAAAATACAATAGTTTTAAAAACTAAAACAACACGGTTTATTAGAAACCCAAACTAAAAAATAAATAATAGTTTAAAAAACTACAACACGCATTATTAGAAAACCGAACTAAAAATTTAAAAATAATTTTAATTTCCAACACGCTTGGGATAAAATTAAAGTGGTCAACAAAAAAGTCTTCTCCAACACATCTAGAATAAAACTAGAGTTATCTACAAAAAATAATTTTACTATCAAAAGCGTGGGGTGCTTTTTATGGTTTTTACGTTTCCTTCTTAGAGACTTTACTTTTTCCAACTTCTGTTTATTATCAAATATATTAATTGAGATATATATAGCACCCCACGCTTTTGATGGTAAAATTATTTTTTTTGTAGATAACTCTAGTTTTATTCTAGATGTGTTGGAGATGATTTTTTTGTTGACCACTTTGATTTTATCCTAAGCGTGTTGGAAATTAAAATTACGTTTTATTTTTTAGTTCGGTTTTATAATAAAGCGTGTTGTTTTAGTTTTTAAAACTATTATTTATTTATATTAATTAAGTAAAAATAAAACTGTTAAAGTATAATACAATTTTGATATTTATTTTATCACAAATTCGTTACAGCTGTTTCGGTACTTTGTACCTTATTCAGACGAATGCCATGGTTACAAATTAATTATGTTAATACACTCCAGTACATAACAACTGTAACTATGCAGCTGAATGTAAACAAACACAGTTTAACAAACATTCTCTTATTATAAATTTAAAAGAGCTGATACATTTAATTCCAGTTGGGAATTTAACAGCTTATTGTTCTTCTTTAATTTATTTATTTCTACCATTTCTAAAAGATCTAGTTTTTTCCCTTTGTTACAAACGTGCAAAACTTTAAAATTTTAATTAAAACAATGATTGTATTGAAGTAGATGGTAGGGTATTTTGAAGTATCTACATGTCTGTTATATGCTCTCATATGTTCTTTTATATGAGAAGTAAAAGGTGCGCTACTTTGTCCTATGTAGACATTGTCGCATGTACACTAAGTTATATACACCTGATAAATGTTCCTTTTTTATATTTAAATTAATATTGGGAAGTAAACATTATGAAGTTATATCATTAATAGTGCATGGAGAACATATTTTTTAACGACTCCCCTCATATAATTTCAAATTTCTTTGATACCGGCGGTTTCAGACAATATCTTGTCCCTCTTCAGTCATGGCTTCCACTGATGAAATTCTGTGGTTGTTGATTTCTCTAAGGACATCACCTCTTGTGCTGCCATCTTTCGTTGGGATTATAAACTTGATGTCCATAGAGAAATAAACAACCACATAATTTCATCAGTGGAAGCCATGACTGAAGAGGGACAAGATATTGTCTGAAACCGCCGATATCAAAGAAATTTGAAATTATATGAGGTGAGTCGTTACAAATATGTTCTCCACTCACTATTAATGCTCCTTTTTTACTTTTTTTTTACTTTTCATCAAGCCTATAACAGCATAATAGGAAAAAATTAGTCTACATAAAATCCTCTATGTTTAAAATGTCCACCGCTGTGGTCTCGAGGTAGCGTGCTGCCTTGTCACGCAGCGGGCCCGGGTTCGATCCCCGGTCGGGACAGTTTTTCTGGGTGAGGTTTTTATCGGGGTTTTTCCTCACCTGTAAGACAAATGTTAGGAAAACTTTAAGTTCCAAACGGTCCCATATGGCCATCATCATCATCCTTATCATTATCATCCTTCACCGGTGTGGAAAGCAACGGGAAGCTACCACACCTACAATTCCCTAGTAAAGCTGCAAGCATAGTATGAAAATGCTATGATTGAAGTGAAGGACCTGCCTTCGGACAGAATCACTATGGATGGATGTTTAAAACCCCTCTCCCGTCAGGTAGTGACACCGTTGGGTCCGGATGCCGGTGGCATGTGAAAGTACTTAAATGCTAAGAGGTAAAACTGATTCTGATGACGATGATAAACACAGAAACAAAAGAATAACAAACTGCGACCTAACGGAGTCTTTTAAAATAAGTTACGGATTGAAATAAGGAGATGGGCAGGCTCCAGTACTATTTAATCTAGCTTTCCAACATGTTATTAGAAAAATATCAGTGGCAACAAACGAAACCTTACAGTGTAAATCAAGTCAAGTATTGGGGTATGTAAATTAAGTTAGTATATTAGGATATTTTAAGGATGGAAATATCCAAGGAGCAAGTCCTCCAGGAGGGTGCCGAGCCTGGAGATTTGCAGGCCCCTGAAAGATCCTTAAGCCTACACCGACCTTATCATCGTAATAATACCTTAGTTGTCCACTAGATGTCTCATTGGATCGGTATGTTGACCGCATACCATTCATGCCATCTATGAGCAAATATGCATAACTAAATTAACTTGGTCTAGTAACTCCTAACAAATGAGAGGTTAATGTTCAACATTGAGCTAATCCATTGTTGATTGTAAACAAATAATATTAAACAATTTTTGATGACATTGCTGTAGGGCCTACTATATGTCAATATGTACATTAAAGGGGTCCTCTCGTTTTAATATTAAATGCGTTTTATTCCTTTGTAACGATCTACTCAATAAGATTTTATTACATTTTCAATATTCATTCATAGTGTTCTGCTCAAGAGCAGGTCTTTCACTGCAAACACAACATTCTCCTCTCTTTCCTTAACTTAGCTTTCCTTTTTTATCTGCATACAAACCATGAACAGACAGGTGAATGGAGAAGACTACATAACAATGAACTACATGGTCTTTATAGGAAGCCAGATATAATAAGAACAGTTAAGTCTCGTTGACTGCGATGGGCAGGACATGTTGCACGTATGGGGAATGGGAGACTTGCATGGAAGCTTCTTGTAGGAAAGCCAGAGGGAAAACGCCCAGTTGGTAGACCAAGAATGAGGTGGGAGAATAACATTAACTATGATTTGAGGGAAGTAGATTATACATGTAATGATTGGAAAGCATTAGCTCAGGATAGGGATGTATGGAGAGCTTATGTCCGTGCGGCCATGAACCTACGGGTTCGATAGTGCCAGTGAGTAAGTAAGTAAGTATACAAAACATTTATCATCTGATGTCTTTTTCTGCTAAATTTTCTATGCATATGTAACAAATCAAATAAATCATATTTATATACTGAGATTGCGAATTTAAAATTCTAGTGTTAAAAATAATCAAAACTTTCGGAAGTGACCAATATAAGATTTACCCTTCTATTTTGAATAAATCGCGAAGAAAGATACTTACAGTAATAAGCAAATTTTTAACATTAAGGTTATAGAATATTGTTAAAAGACGAGACTCAGATTTATGTGAGTTTTTACTTGGATTCACTTTATTTACTTGCTCGTGAGACGGTAAAACTTGAACATTTGAAGTTGAGCAAACATGTCTGAAAGTAGTTATTGCCCATTTCAAGTTAAACGTGGAGTTCTTGTAGTTTCTTTCACGGTCCACCTAACTGCAGTTGTTGAGTAGATCTTTTTTCGTTGTGACCTTGTTTGCAGAGAGTTACGACTGTAGTCAAGTTTGTAATTGCGATCTTAGCTTCATAAATCTTCGCCGTCCAATGGACATTGTCAGTTGACACCCCTGACCTTGTTTCTGGTAGCAGAGGTGGGATTCTGAACATAAGAAAAGTTTATTGGAGTACAAAATTAGATTTTTAACTCTTCTAACTTGTGATTTAGAGGAATTGCAATCCGATATTCTAAGGGGTGTCCAGGAATACACGTACTTTTATATTAGAAATGTATCAGACAGAAAAAAAATTGCTAGGATCACGAACTGTATAAGATAAAAACTATGTTTCTTTTTTATCTTTTTCCATTTGTTAACAGTTCCCTGTTGTCTACATATCGCAAGTATTAAGAATTTAAAGATATTTTTTTCAATATTAACCGCACCATTTTATGTTCGTCGAATGGAAGATTAGAGAATACGCAGGCAGATGTTAAGATATCAATCTTCAAGAAGAGGAAGGCCAGGACGTCCACTCAAAATACTTTTGGATTGTAGAAACAGGTCAACAAATGGCCTAAATTCATGAATGGACTATTATCATGATAATCGCACCATGGCCGAGAAGTGTAATGCATCCTACCTTGCCTCAGAGTTTCGGTACGCGCTAATTCGTGTCCCCATGGGGTATAATTGTTCTTATGGAATTTCAGTCACAGTATGGGACCTGTGTCCACCTGTCATCGTGAATAATTCAGGTACTACCGGTCTCTAAAGTCTCTAAAGTGAAATACCCTGCGACCCGTTATTAGCAGGTGGTGAGCAATTCTTTGGCTCACTTAATGTGGGCCCCGGGTTCCAAAACAGAGTCAATTTGCCCCGGATAATTTGGATATTTAATTTCGGATAAGCTATGTACTGTGGTCTCGAGGTAGCGTGTTACCTTGTCACGCAGCGGACCCAGATTCGATTCCCGAGCGGGACAGGCTCCTGGGTGAGGTTTTTCGGGGTTTCTCCTTACCTGTAAGACAAATGCCAGGACAGTTAGGGCCCAACGGTTCCCGAAAATCATCATTATCCTTACCATTATCGTCATCATCCTTCATCGGTGTGGAAAGCAACGGGAAGCTATCACATCCATAATTTCCTAGTAAAGCTGCAAAGAATAGTATGACAATTATATTATTGCACTGAAAGACCTGCCTCCGGGTAGAATTACTATGGATGGATAGATGTGCTATATGGATGATGGCTGGTGACCACTAGTAGCAAGCTTTCGACTTCTCTCCATGTTTATTGAATTATTTTTACACACTTTATATTAGCTTGGCCTGTATCTATGTAATGGAATCTTTGAACACGATTTTCACCCACTTAAAAACATTGGATCGACATAAAACTTTGTATACTTGTAAAGGACCATTGGCAATACAATAATTTCATAATTGTTTTCTAAAATCCTGGCCAGACTCATCAGAAAAATTAAAATAATAACCGGTATAAAAGGTGCGGACTTATCGACTTTTTAGTCAATCGTTGTAAGAGCTCAGTTGGTAGAGCGGTGGACTGTAGTGGTTTATAATTTCAGTAATCCATAGGTCGCTGGTTCAAATCCGGCCTGGAGAATTTTTTAGAAGAGTATTAAGCAATTAAATGTTCAAGGGATTCCGGTTTATGACAATCAATTCAACTAAAAATAAAATAAAAGTTTAAAAAGCTAAAACAACACGCTTTATTAGAAAACCGAACTAAAATATGAAAAATAATTTTAATTTCCAACACGCCTGGGATAAAATTAAAGTGGTAAACAAAAAAATCATCTAGAATAAAACTAGAGCTATCTACCAAAATAAATAATTTTACCATCAAAAGCGTGGGGAGCTTTTTATGGTTTTTACGTTTTCTTCTTAGAGAATTTACTTTTACCAATGTCTATTTAGTATCAAATATATTAATTGATATAGAGCTTTTGATGGTAAAATTATTTTTTTTTTAGATAACTAGTTTTATTCTAGATGTGTTAGAGATGATTTTTTTTGTTGGCCACTTTAATTGTATCCCAAGCGTGTAGGAAATTAAAATTATTTTTAATTTTTCATTTCCGTTTTCTAATAAAGCGTGTTATTTTAGTTTTTTAAACTATTATTTATTTATATGTTTTCTTGGTGATAATTGTTTTAGTTTGGTGAGCAGCTGTATTTTGTCAAGTAGCTATGATAACTACCGGCTCCAGGATCAGATAACTAGTTATAATGGAAATGCCGACCGCAAACCATCCCTCTAGTGGCGGGATTATAATCCATGCTGTCATAGACTCGTGTTGATATAGTCTACAGGGCCTTCTAGATCTGGTGCGCCAAGGAGTTTAGTTTTATTTTCATCTAATAAATCCAATACAAGTGTTCGGTACAATGCCAGGATGAGATAGGATGAATCACGTATGGTTGAAGGTATGTGATGTACAAGGAAGATCTTTGATCTCGCAGTATCACAGGATGGCATAAGAATGGAAATTATGGAAAGAAGTTTTAGGCTGAGGAAAGTTGGAGAAATTCCAAGTAAATCCTGTCCTGTATCCGATTCGTCCACCAAAAATCTCATTTGAAGTGATGGAGTCGTGAACTTGGGTCCCAGAGTTCTAGAGCGAGCATATGTTTAATTTAAAATGACTATTTAACTTATGGCCCAAATGGGATTCAATGGCCAATTACGTTTCAATGATTTCTGTTTTACAACCAATCAGAGTCGTGTTTCACGAAATATTTATCAGTGTTATAATTACCATATTAAAGAAGGCTCCTCCTTTTTAATATTCTGAACAGGTCTGACCATTATTTTTCAGTGACCGAGCTCCCAAGAAATACGGCTACCAGATTGTATATATAGTGCATGAATGTCAACACATGCCGCATGCGGGAGTTAATATAAAAACATTTGTAGCAATTGATTTTACCACCAAAAAAAGAAACCACTGTTTGCACTTTCTTAAATGTAATTTTTTCCCAGGTAATAATCCAGAAAAATATAATTGTCATGTTTACATCATACGACATCATAAATGAATTAATATACAGTTTGATGTGTTTCATGTTTTCTCCACTAGAGAGCATTCTTACAATATTGCGTTCCTTTGGCAATAAATAGTATGATCTGGTTGCAGTGATAAACAAAAGAAGCAATTGAAGCGTACCAATCGTTTCTCATTTGTTTCCAAACATCGCCGTTTACATTAATATATAACTATTTTAAAATAACTATAGTTAAATAATGATTTGTGAGTAAACAGCTTAATTTTATTCGTTAAATAGTCCTAACAAATGCCACTCTTGATTTCCAAATTCTCTAGATAAATTGACTCCTCACTTCGTGAGTCGTGAATTTATCGATAATTTGGAAATCACTCGTGGCATTACTTATGAAGATCAGTTAGTGTTTTGTTGAGAACATCGTTTTATTTGGGAGAATATACTCGTATAAAGACCATTAGGATTGAAGCCAAATATATTAATGGAAGCAACTGTAAATAATTTAATTTTTACATGCGTGAATATTAGTAATTGAATTTCGCATGATCTGTCCGTATATTACTGAGATTTATGTCTGTTTTCGGTCAATATATGAGTCTAATGCCATAAAGTATTAGCAATGATATGAAATGAATGGCATTGAAGTTTTGATTCCCTTATACGAGGTTAATTCGGAAAGTAACTCATATATATATATATATATATATATATATATATATATATATATATATATAAAGAAACGCACAGAGAAATGAACTAACATCTTTGAGCAACGTACCTACGTAGTTATTAACTTTCTCAACACATTTCTCCTATCGTAGTAACAGTTACAGTATATCCTGTTCGTGGAACTCTGTTCGATTGGAATATAGTCATCTGCGGACAGCTGATCACACTTCTGTATCTGTCTCAAAGCGGTGGTCGGCGTGTATCGGCCGTTTAGTGGTAGATATATCTATCCAAATAAATTGTCCGGCGATATGGGCGAATGGGCGTGGTTTAGTGACACATAAGGTCAGCTGACAAGTGGGACTCAGAATAGGGGATACCGTGGGTGGGGACGTGAGAAAATGCAACTCACTGTGTGGGAATATGATTGACGCTGTCAAAGAGAACAGCGAAGAAGAGAAGGAGAGGGGAGGTGTGTCTGGACTAAAACGTGTTTCTCCGATCGGGACGATTTATTTGGCTTGACTTCAACAGTAGTAACAGTTCTTTTCAGAAAGCCGTGCCCTTCTGCAGCAAAAAACATTAAGTGGTCCAACCTCTTATCATTCTCTGCCCTTGTGTATCGTATGTCAGATTCTTAGACACTCAGCGGGCAGTAACTTTACAACATTTGAATGTATGATGCACGATATCGTTACCCGCACCCACAAAACGCTGTAATTATTCTTAAATACAGTAAACGAATCTAGTTAATCTATCAAATTTTATAAGATTCATGACATGTTCCGTTGAGGTATTATTCAAATTTAAAATATAAAATTATGAAATATTCACCTGAAAGGTCCGTCTCCTCAACTTTATTAGTTATTTAACTGTAGCGCTTTCGGGACTAGTCCCATCATCAGCAGAGTTCAAAACTGGTGTTTCACTGAAGATCTGGTAGAGGGGGTTACATGTACTGGTTTCGTTTTAATTTATCAGATTGTCGTTGTTGTTGAATGCCTTCAAAATTTCCATCTCCTCGAGTACGTTTATATTCGCTGGATTGTTTTCTCTGTGCATTACTGTCAGGGTGTTTTCAATGTCTATCATACGATGTCCTTCATGGATAACGTGTTTTGCATAGCTTGATTTTCCTTCTGCGTGAACAAAGTCTCGAAAATCTTCTTTAAATCTGATGTTAAAACTTCTGTTTGTTCTTCCTATATAACATATTGCAACAAATTTTATATAGGAAGAACAAACAGAAGTTTTAACATCAGATTTAAAGAACATTTTCTAGAGTTTGTTCACGCGGAAGTAAAATCAAGCTATGCAAAACACGTTATCCATGAAGGACATCGTTTGTTAGATATTGAAAACACCCTGACAGTAATGCACAGAGAAAACAATCCAGCGAAGATAAACGTACTCATGGAGATGGAAATTTTGAAGGCTGTCAACAACAACGACCATCTGATAAATGAAAACGAACCCAGTACGTGTAACCCCCTCTACCAGATCTTCAGTGAAACGCCAGTTTTGAATCCTGCTGATGATGGGACTAGTCCCGAAAGCGCTGCAGTTAAATAAATAATATAGTTGAGGAGACGGACCTTTTAGGTAGATATTTCATAATTTTATATTTTAATTTTTAATCTATCAAATAACAAATAAAAAATACAAATCCTATAAATATTAATGATGTTCAATCAAATAGAAAAGTTGTATGAAATGTTGAACCGTTGAAATAAGGTTCGCAGTTGGATCAGCTGATCATTGAAAATTTCCCCTCAATGGCTGTGACATTCTGCGGGGTTCAAATTGTAACCGGAACGTGCTGAAAAGGAAGAAGAAAGTCGGTAAAATTTGCTTAGAGGACACTTTATTCAGGATTAAGGATCTTTTACTAGTCTGATAATATCCAGTATCTAGAACCACGGCTTAAAGTCCCTCCCGGAGAATCTGCTCGTTGGATTATTCCATCCTAAAAAATCAATCATCGCCGGCAGGGTTTGAACTCGCGACCCTCAGGACCAGAGGCAAGGCATTTAATCACTAATCCTCCGCAGCTGACGTATTATGACCTTTGGCCTTTAGCCCACAAAAATCTGCTCTTCACACGTTGACGACAGTAATATGCGCACCATTTTGTTGGATGGTTTACACTTCTCTCGGTAGAGCGAAAAAAACAGTCTACAATGTGAGAACTTCAAATTGCCTATATCTCGGTGAAATTTTTACATCCCATCCGCAATATTATGTAGAATATATATATATATATATAATGCGTTATTTCCTTAACCACTCTCGTATTATATTTATTTTTAAGGGAAAGTAAATTTTAGTACACCCCTGATACAACAAACGCATTATCCCTTCACTTGTTTTATATAAGCAATGAAGACAAATGACTGTAGGGATTCCCAATTTTATCGTCTTCTTTTCTCTGTTTTATACGCTGCGTCGTTAATTCTTGGTCAGTTTCTTTTATCCCTGTTTTCTTTCCATTACTGTTCGATAATCTTATAATTGTCTGTTTCTCTTCTTCTTATAAAGTTCGATTTAATCTGCGCTTGTCAGTTCAGTATCTTTAATTTTACTTCTAACTTGATTTTATTTGTTTTTCTTGCTAAATTCGCAAATCAGCCATCAAAATCCAGTATTTAAGGCTTTGTAGTTGATATCAATGCGTTATTCCAATTAAAAAAACTGAAGTTGTCATGGTTACTGCAAAACAAACCCCACAATTTGTGTATTATTTACAGTAGCTTTAACTTCCCAACTCCTTTCAAAAATCGTTAAACTGAAAATATATAAAACTATCATTCTACCACTTATATTATATGGATGCGAAACATGGACTCTTACTTTAAGGGAGGAAAGGAGATTACGAGTATTTGAGAATAAAGTTCTTAGGAAAATGTTTGGACCAAAGAGAGATGAACAGACAGGTGAATGGAGAAGACTGCTTAGCAATGAATTACATGGTCTTTATAGGAAGCCAGATATAATGAGAACAATTAAGTCTCATAGACTGCGATGGGCAGGACATGTGGCACGAACGGGGAATGAAAGACGTGCATGGAAGCTTCTTGTAGGAAAACCAGAGGGAAAACGCCCAGTTGGTAGGCCAAGATTGAGGTGGGAGAATAACATTAACAATGATTTGAGGGAAGTGGATTACACAGGTGATGATTGGAAAACATTAGCTCAGGATAGGGATGTATGGAGAGCTTATGTCCGTGCGGCCATGAACCTACGGATTTGATAGTGCCAGTGAGTTAGTTAGAGTTAGAGGTTTAACTGTTATACTACACAACGGAATTTTATCTGCACTCATAGCAGCAATGTTGCTATGTCGCAGAGACTTGTATAGTCAAGAACAATTACCAAATGAAGCACTTTCCCAGCATACTTAGGGTAATAGCTGATTCACACCCACGTTCATGACCATCGTCACAGTCTGACGTGAAGCGAGTGTACACGGGATGACACGGCATTAGTTCGCAAATCATCCACAAACGAAACAGGTCAATGTTCAGCGGTGTCGGATAGTCTAATGATCGTATCGCAACTTTACTGTAGGTTATGATAAAAGGTACTACTGGCTTTAAGATGCCTTTGGAGTAGTAGGAGATTATTGTATGTCTGGCTTAACTTGGCAAAGAGAGGGGTGGAGATATAAGGGTAGATCCATGACCGCTTTCGACCAGTTACAAAAGAAAGAACTCACCCTGTTGTCAGTTTTCGTTTTCCCCCTTTCCCCTATTAACATCTGGTGAAGAAAAACCGACAACACTGGTGCGAGTGAGAGAAGTGAGCACAGCTGTCTCTTTCTACAAATTTCTTGCAAAGTTAAGCCAGACGAACTATAAAGTTCTCCACCCTTCTAGACAATGGATACGTGGTATGAGCCGGGTTATCAGCCCTGCGCGACGACTTCTAATAAAATAAATTTTTCTTTATATTTAGAAAATCCACCGCTGTGGTCTCGACGTAGCGTGCTGCCTTGTCACGCAGCGGGCCCGGGTTCGATCCCCGGTCGGGACAGTTTTTCTGGGTGAGGTTTTTATCGGGGTTTTTCCTCACCTGTAAGACAAATGTCAGGAAAAACTTTAAGGCCCAAACGGTCCCCGATATCATATGGCCATCATCATCACCCTTCACCGGTGTGGAAAGCAACGGGAAGCTACCACACCTACAATACCCTAGTAAAACTGCAAGCATAGCATGAAAATGCTATGATTGCAGTGAAGGACCTGCCTTCGGACAGAATTACTATGGATGGATATATATAACTTGAAAAAATTGCACTAAAGGCTTTCCGCTCTTAAAGTGATCCTCATCAAAACAAAATCATGTGACCTGCTCGCTTTTCATTGGTTATAGACACCGACGTAAGATGTAGAAGCAATAAGTACGCGAAAAACTAGTTCCCTTCATTAAATTAAACAGATGTCCTCTGAATATACTTGTTATTCTTCGTGAATGAAAATAATATTCAAAACATAGAACACATTCTAAAATATACCTAATCAATAATCACAACTTAAAATAGTTTATTACATATGGATGATGTATTTGAGTCATGTTTCAGTCTATTCTGATGCAGCAAAATGGCTGAAGATGTCGAGTCTTATGTTGCTGTGTCACCATCTAAATTATTAAAATACAAGTCTGGTAAACCTTTGACTAGTGGCCAAAAAGACAGTTATTTTAAATGTATTTCACAAGTTCAGTGAAAAATCTCACGAGCTTTCTCGTAATCTACCTCATTCAACGACCATGTGTTTTATATACGGGGTGAATCATAAATATGGATGGCCCTACGTTTGATCGCGTTGTGTGATGAAAATGTTACCATATCAGGAAATATGAAATTACCGTTGGAAAGGCAATTATTCAAATTACAACAATGGAATAAAACAAAACACTGTAAACATTACGTCATTAGTCAAAATGGCGTTGAATATGCAACAGCAAATTACAATTGCTGCATGGACAATAACGTATGCTAATGATCGTGAGGCCGCAAGACGGGCAAGACGTGAGTTTAACGTAGCATTGCAACCGTCGACTGTGGGGAAGTGGAGAAAACGACTGCTGGAAACGGGAAGGACGCAGAAAATCAAACCTCCTGGAAGGCCTCGCATTAGCGCGGATGCAGAAATTACGAAGAGAATTGTGGAGGCGTTCGACGCTAGCCCACAAAAATCAACCCGCCAAGCTGCACGTGAGCAGTGATTTGTTTTGTTTTGTTCATTGTTGTAATTTGAAGGATTCCCTTTCCAATGATAACATCATATTTCCTTTAATAATAATATTTTCGTCACAAAATGCGATCAACCGTATAGCCATATTTCTGAATCACTCTGTACTTCACACGTGCTTCCTGTCAGTGTGACAGTAATTGTGGTGTGAATGGCGGAAGGATACAATTGGCGTTAGTTTATGTTAGGATCACTCTAAGAGCGGATAAGGTTTAGTCTGCCATATTAGAATTACAAAACTTCAATGACATCTATGGACAAATGAGGTAACTAAATTAATTTGGTCTTTTAACTTCTTAGAAAGGAGAGGCTAGGGCTCAATACTTGGCTAAGCTATTATAGATAAAATGTGAACCTAGGTAGATCCGAATATCTAGGTTCTGCTGGAGGAGTATTTAGGAATAATTCAATTGAATTTCTAGTACCAACTTTACCCCCAAAACATGTCTGATACTCATTTTCATAATAGGCTGAGTCGATCCCAGGGTCATGGTGACGCCAGAAGTTTAGAGAATTTCAAAATCCTGGCGCCACTTGGACCCGAACCCTCGACCTTTCAACTTTTATTGTATTGCCTTAACCAATTACTCTGTAGCATGTAGGCCATAGTTAGAGTGTTTGCATTCAGTTGATGGTGTCATGTCTTTTATAGCTTTTGTCCTGTCAACCATTGCATGCCGAACAATACCTACCTTTAAATTTCTTGGAGAGAAGCGTTGTGATGTACAAAGGACGTGTCCAAAAATATATGCCGTTTTTAACTGCTAGATACTAAAATACAGCGTCAAATATCTCATTTAAACTGTAGGGAAGTAATACAACTCCTGCATTGGCAGACAGGAAAACCTCACTATCCGCCGTTCGCGCCGCGTCCCGCCACACTCCAATATGTGCTTTACTGATGCAGGGATGTACATCTTCTCCGTACGTGGGTTGTCATTGATGTATTCTGGCTTCGATTTCTGTGCCTTGCTCTATAAAACGGCAGATCTTTTTTGGACACGCCCTTGGAACATCACAACGCTTCTCTAGGAGAAATTTCAAGATAGGTTTCGGCATGTAATGGTTGACAGTTCCCTTGTTGGAGTGTAAATATTAGAATACATAAACCGATAATCTTCTCTGTAGTTGTCAAACATGTACACTTACATAAAGGAAAGTGAACCCGGTGGTTCATGGGCGCGCGGACATAACACATTACTCCACCAAGTAGCCTGCGCAGGCAGAAAATATGTTAACTAGCATGCTGTCTTTCTCTTCCTCTTCCTTATTATGTTGTCACTTCCTGTCCTCTGTATATGTTCTTTGTCTGGCAGGTAGAGAGCTGACAAACACGGGTTTTAATGGTCCGTCCTTCTAGGAGGTCATTGGCAAAATTACTAATTTGACAACTCTGTTGCTATTGGGATTACATATAGGAATGGGCTGTCCCTTCTCATTACATATTGCCACTTGTGATTTATTGTGAGTCTTGTAAAGGAGAGACGACAAATACTATGATTTTAAATGATCCGACCGCTTGAGCGTTCCGTGCTTAAATGACTAATTTGACAAACCATGTTAAGATCTTTCACACGTGTTTAAGGATTCTCCGCTCGCATTTCAAATTGAACCATTTCTGTACCTGATCGGATGAACAGTCTTCTCCTACATCCCTTCCACAGATTCAGTAGTTCGGCGACACTAGCGCTAAAACTCTTCCCTCCGCCCGTGTAGAGTTGACTTGGTGGTATAATACACCATTGTCCTAAGCTGATGTTTTCCAAACATTCCCTGTATAATTTACCTCCCCCAAATCATGGTTGATGTTATTCTTCCACCTCATTCTTGGCCTACCTACTAGGCGCTTTCCCTCTGGTTTTCCTACAAAGAGTTTTCATTACCCTCTTCCATTCCAGTTTCATAGTACGTTATGGCTACAGCAGCCTACGATACTTAGCTGTTCTTATTACATCTGGTTTTCCATAAATACCCTATAGCTCATTCTTATGTAGCCTTCTTCATTTGCCTGTCTGTTGGACTCTGTTCGGTCCAAAAATGTTCCTAAGAGCTTTATACTCAAATACTCGTAAAACGTTTTTCCTTACTTAAAGTAAGAGTCAATATCTGGCGTCTATATAACTGGAAGAGTAACACCATCGTGTTCTTCTTCTTCTTCTTCACTTCATATTGTCTGTTTCGTTTTTAAGTATCTTCCAGCCATCTTCTTCTAGGTCTATTGTATGTCTGGCTTAAGTTGGCAAAGAGAGAGATGGATATATAAGGGTTGATCCTTTACCGCTTTCGCCCAGTTACAAAAGAAATAACCCACCCTGTTGTCAGTTTCGTCTTCCCCTTTCCCCTATTAACATCTGGTGAAGAAAAACTGCCAACACTGGTGCGAATGAGAGAGGTGAGTACAGCTGTCTCTTTCTACAATTTTTTTGCAAACTTAAGCCAGACGAACAATACGCACTGGTCTGTTTCAACTAACTTTAAACTCGTAACTCAATATTTGTTGAGCTAATCTTATTGTTGGCATTCTTTCTATATGTTCTTTGTACATCGTTTGACTCCTCTGAAGAATTTAATTTCTGAAGCCTGTATCTTACTTTCTTGTTTTCTTGTCCGCATTTCACTCCATAGGATATGACCGGCACAGCCATAACTTTAATTTTATTTTATTTCGTGCCTCTTCGAATTTTATTTTTAAAAGTTCGATTAATTGTACCACAAATTCTCTGGAATTTGGCTAATTTTATATCTATATCATAATATTTGTCCACCGCTGTGGTCTCGACGTTGGGTGCTGCCTTGTCACCCAGCGGGCCCGTGTTAGATTTCGGATCGGGACAGGCTCCTGGGTGAGGTTTTTCGGGGTTTTTCCTCCCCTGTAAGACAAATGTCCGGAAGCTTACGGCCCAACGGTCCCCGAAAATCATCCGGCCATCATCATCATCCTTATCATTATCATCATCATCCATCACCGGTGTGGAAAGCAACGGGAAGCTACCACACCTATAATTCCATAGCAAAGCTGCAAATCATAGCATGAAAATGCTATGATTGCAGTGAAAGACTTACCCTTGGGCAGAATTACAATGGATGGATGGATGGATGGATGGATCATAATCTTTATCATGTGCAATATCATATCCTAAATAATTAAATTGGTTTACTTTGTTCTATAATTTGATTATTAATTATTATTTATGGACGCGTTTGTTTGAACGTTTCCAAGTAGTTCTTACCACTAAGACGTGTCTCTACACCTGATTGTAATGCATGTTGCATATGTATAGTGCTTCCTTCCCACTTCTCTGCTATAATGTTGCTTGTATTGTAATCCATCGAGGCTGCTTCTCCGAGCTGTTCACTGTAACGTTGAGTGCACTTGATATGATTTCTTAGAACACACAGTAGCGTTACTGGTTAAATCAATAAGACACGAGCAAAAGGGTCTTGGGTTCGATTGTTGATGGATCGGAATTTTTAAGTTGATATAAAACTTTGGCGGGACCATGAACCATACACGTGTTAAGGGTACAGTGGTGCTGGGATGATAATTAGTAAAGCGTTCCCGGTACAGGCCTCAGGAGGACCTTGGGGTAGTAGGATGTTAAGGCTCCCACTTTTTCTAGACAATCGGCACTTGATATCAGCCCATGACGACCGCCTTTACCCCAGAACAAGCATCTGGTACTCATTTCAGGGAAGGCTGAGTCGACGCCAGGGCCATGGTGCCACCAGAGGGTTTGGGTCAGTTTAAAATTCCTGACCCTACCGGGACTTGAACCCTCGACCCTTCCAGTTTGTAGCGCACTGCTTTAACCACTACGCTACGGCGTGGGATGATAGTTCGGCTGACATTTTATTCTCTGTTAGTGTTGTCACTTTTTAAACTATAAAGAATATTTGGAAATAAATAAATGTAATTACATGTGTGGCACCATAAAAAGAAGTCTCAAAGGAACCGTAGAAAGGAGATATTTTTAAATTTTATAAACCAATGGCGGTTCCAACGCTACTATGTGGATCGGAACACTGGGTCTTAACCAAAAACCAGGAACGAAGAATAGAAACGTCAGAAATGAGGTTTCTGAGGAGTGTGGCTGCTGCACAATAACAGATCGAAAACGAAATGAACTAAATATATCATCATCATCATAGTACATTCACGAATTTAGGCCATTTGTTGACCTGTTTCGGCCTCAAGAGAAAACACCATCCAGAAGTCTTTTGAGTGGACGTCCTGGTCTTCTTCTTCCTGCAGGTTGATATCTTAACATTAGTTTGGGTATTCTGTGATCTTCCATTCGATGAACATGTTGTATCCATCTTGACTTATAATCAGAAATTTTGTTTTCTAAAGATTCCATGTGTAATTCTTCTAAGATGTCTTCATTTTTTTTGTGATCTAGTAGTGTGTATCCTGCAGTCCTCCGAAGATATCTCATTTCAGCAGATCTAAGTCTCTGTATATCCTTCTGTTTCAACGTCCATACTTCGCTACCATACAAAAGAGTTGGAAGAGCCAGTGTTTTGACACTTTCAGTCTTGAATGCTTTTGGACTAACTGTGGCTTGAAGATAGAATTTATTAACCCTAAAATTCTTAAAATTTAGATATTTTTGCATTTACATCCTTTTCTTCTTCATATGAGATATTGCATCCTAGATATGTAAAATTATTCACCTGCTCCAAAATTTTATTGTCCAGTACAATTTTACTTCTGACAGGATCTACACCTTGAAATGCCATAATTTTTGTTTTTTCTGTAGATATCTTTAATCCATATTCTTCTGTAATTTTGTTAAGTTCATACAGACCTTTCTGTAGATTATCTTCGGAATTTGCTATTATTATTTGGTCATCTGCAAAGGGGTAGTGACGTGTGTATAACCTCTCCTACCCAATTCTCATCCTCACCTTCTCGTGGTACAACCTGTTTTCACAAACGAGGCTCTGAGGACCGAGTCACGGCGGTATAACCGTTCCATCAGGTACTGAGTAAATGCGGTATCCTAATGTCTGTCCAGAGACTAAAAGGTAGCAGCCCTACCACTGGACTACTTAGCGTCGGGCCAGTAACCTGTCCTAAGGAACTTCAAAACTACTTTCAAGTCTCAACACGAAAAAAGCCAGAAGGAATTGAAACTAAATATATTCAAGTTTTTAATATTGATTTCGTACATCTCAATGATGGATAAATCATATTTAAAGTCCCGGTCTGAGCGTATAATTTTTCTCTTTAAATATGATTTATCCATCATTGAGATGTACGAAATCAATATTAAAAACTTGGAAAAAGCCGTACTGGCTGTAATGTATAATTCCCAAATATGTCTTCTTAATAAAGGAGCCGCCATTTGCAAGATAGAAGCATGGCTTCACAGCATTTGGTGGATGGGAATTACAATGTATATAGAGAAAGATTTGCGTTTAGATCGGTACTTGCTCAGGTAGCTCAGTTGGTAGAGCACTTGGTCTAGAGAACCAAGGGTCCTGGGTTCAAGTCCCGGTCTGAGCGTATAATTTTTCTCTTTAAATATGATTTATCCATCATTGAGATGTACGAAATCAATATTAAAAACTTGGAAAAAGCCGTACTGGCTGTAATGTATAATTCCCAAATATGTCTTCTTAATAAAGGAGCCGCCATTTGCAAGATAGAAGCATGGCTTCACAGCATTTGGTGGATGGGAATTACAATGTATATAGAGAAAGATTTGCGTTTAGATCGGTACTTGCTCAGGTAGCTCAGTTGGTAGAGCACTTGGTCTAGAGAACCAAGGGTCCTGGGTTCAAGTCCCGGTCTGAGCGTATAATTTTTCTCTTTAAATAAATATATTCAAACTAATAGATAGAATTGCACAATACAGAGATGAATGGATGGACCACATCAATAGAATGGATAACAATATAATTCCGAAACAGATTCTTCATTACAAACCACTAGGACGAATAAATGTTGGAAGACCCAGTAATAGATGGAGAGACCAATTCTAACATGAGATCGGAACAGACCTTAAGGTCTAATCTTGATGCTGCTGATGATGATGATGAATGTTTAGTTGTGATCACTGGGTCCCAGAACAAGTTCATGTTCTGTTTAAAAGACCCGAGGCTGTTAGTTCAGTACTTTTAAATTCTTTAATAAGACGGCGTTATGCATCAACCGGCTATGCTCCATTATCTAAGTTTCGAGAAAAATACGTTTGAAGTTTATGTCAATATTCACTACTTACTGTAGCGCCAAACTAACAATACTGGATATAGCAAGTTATTTTCCTTGTTTTACAGTTATGCATCAACAATCTTAGAGCGGAAACATTGGAGCTTAGCTGCATGATGCAAAATTTAGATTATTCTTAGTATTACTATTCATAATTTATATGATTTTCATCCTGTTTATTTGCAAAATCACTCCTCGGAGGAAGACGTATTGGATGTGCATTCACTGTCCATCCATCTCTTGGCTGGTCTTCCTCTTGTTCTTCTCCCATTGGTATATTTTCTTTATCCTTGGGACTGTGGGCTATGTATATGATACACCTTGAAGTATTAGCCGTTTGAAATGGCTATGAAAGCATCATGCGGCCCACGGACCACTATTCGTACAGACTTATTATCTTATATATAAAAATTAATGTTTGTTTATTTGTTTGTTTATATACTTGTTTGTTCGTACTTTATGCGCGGCCATACCGTTGATCCGATTGTGATGGGTTTTTTTGCAAAATGTTCAGGAGATTCCCGGGATGAACATAGGCTATAAGAGAGTTGTGATACTCAACTCCTACACCCTTAAAAATCGCCCTTTGTAGTGGAAAACGTGAAAAAAGTAGCTCTTTGGACGCTTAAATGGCTTACGCTGCCTAAACCATAACAAATACACAAAATTAATGTACACAGAATTGAATATCTCAAAAAGCTCTACAAAAAAGTCCGCGACAGCATATGTTTATCTCTTACGGATAACTCACAATAACCATTTTTATCTTTCATTAATAACAAGAGTCTCGCGCCGTAGCCGAGTGGTTAAGGCAAGAAGTCTTGGCGCAGAACTACGGGACTTACGCTGGTTCGAGTCTCTACGGGGAAAAAAAATTCTTATGGAATGTCGGCCAGTATGGGTCAGAAATGAAATCTAGCTGGGGGGGGGGATAGTGTTTTGACTCGCTCTCATCAATTTATGTTTTTTTTTTTTTCACTCTAGTACAATTGTTATATGACGGTTCTTGACTTATCTACAAAGGAGGGTACAATTCTAATGTTCATGACTATGTGACGTCATCATTCACACTTCTTGAGCCACAACAGAAGGCTGTAAGAGGATTTCTTGCCAACTTATTTAATAATATCTAATTATGTCCTAATTTCTGAATTTTATGGTAAAAAAGTAACATATTTTTATCGTCCGCCCATGACGTGAGAATTGAACGTTCGGGCAGGACAACGTCTCCCGGGTGTCACGCTAGTAACATATGAAACAAACGTGAATTGAAAGTCAAATGGCCCACCCCTAAACTATTAACTGCATAGCCTCGAAACCCACACTACTCCAGCCATAAGCGTTCTTAGGATTAGTACTCATGCCGAGGAAGCAGATATTATGGTGATTATAGGGTCTATTCTCTTTTTATTTGTGGCTAGACCGAGATATGTTTAGTTAGTTTATACGTATAAAATAGATTTGGAAGAGAAATAGGCTACACGCAAAGCATGTAATCGCTAACACAAACACGTGTTACATGAGTGAGTAATCAATAAATCTCGCACGATTAGAATATCAAACATTGAACGTGTGGGTGATCCTCAGCTTTTCAATTGGATCACATACACAGGTTACAAACTAACCATATCCTAGCCTTTACTTTATCATTGTGAAGTATGGGTGGGTAACCCTCAGTTCAAGGATTCTAGCTGTCGCAATTTATCAGACCCTAGAGGTGGATTTAATGTACACCCCACGACATAAATATCGCCTCAACCAAACCAAAGTGTCGAATCGAACTCTACTAAAAAAATGCCAGAGGTTGTTCACTGATGATTATGGAATGCAATAGAACTAGCACTTTATGTCCTACATGTTGAAAACTCAGTGTGACGTCACATGCCCATCAACACTTTTCAGCGGGCGATTCTTAAAAGCTTTTGCAGTTGAAAAAATTACACTCTAAAAAGAACGATACAGAGTTAGGAACGTATTTGTAATGATTAGGGAGAGAATTTTGAGGTGCGTCACCTTTCCAAAAATATAGCTGATTTCATACCAATCACACTGAGCAACAAAAAACAAACTTTTTTTTTTGTCTCAGAAAGAAAAATATATATGATTCTGATAGTATTTATAGTATTTTTTTTCGTGAATTCAAATATGCAGGTTTTTCTCCATCAAACAAGGTTTCGGAGAGACAGGCATTTATAATTTCAAACACTATAATATTTTCTACATTCGTAACTACACAATTTTCGAACATTCGGACTCACCTAGAAAGTAAGAAATGACGATTTTCTGCTATATTTCGCCTGTGGAGCATCCCTCTTGATGGTCCAACAATAATCGGCCAGCATATTAGGATTCCATTTGCCTTGATATCTCTTTTCCATAGCTGAAACAATTTGAGTTAGCTGAGATAGTATTTTCAAATTTATTAACAATTCTGTGAATTTGTGTTCTTGAAGGTGGAACTTCAGCAAGAAATGCCTGAATAAATTCATCGCGTACTCGTAGAGCACTTAAATAACACTGAGCAACAAAAAAAAGGCTTTTTTGTCTCCGAAACAAAAATATGTGATTTTGATAGAATTTTTTCTCCTGAATTCAATTATGATATCGGTTTTTCTCCATCACGCAAGGTTTCCGAGAGACGGGCATTTATAATTTCAAACACTTTAATATTTTCTACATTCGTAACTACACAACATTGGAGCATTCGGACTCACCTAGAAAGTAAGAAATGTCGATTTTCTGCTATATTTCGCCTGTGGAGCATCCCTCGTAATGGTCCAATAATAATCGGCCAGCATATTAGGATTCCATTAGCCTTGATATCTCTTTTCCATAGCTGAAATCTCCTGGTGAAAGTGTTCCCCGTGCTCATCGCTCACTGCGCCAAGATTTTCTGGGAAGAAATCTAGGTTTATTAAAAAAAAATTATTTAAATCCATTAATTGAAATAGAAATAAAAAACTGGGGGTGGTGGAGAAATTGCGAATACATATTTGAAAACACGATACAAAACTGCATTAACCCTTAAATTCGTAATGTATCCATTTGGATACATCAGTTGGTTTAATTAATTTAATATTTTTAATAAATCAGAAGAAAACGAACGAAAAGAAACCACTTACATGCGTGTCTAATTATACAATATACCTAATAATAACAGTTACACAAGATTCAGTTTTCTGTGCGGTCCGCCACATTCAAATAACTAACAGAAGAAATTTGTGTTTTGCCAATTTAAGGGTTAAGTACAACTATGGGTACTCATGAGCCAAAAATCATGTTGACCAGTGTCATTTTTACACACGAAAATACGATGCGCCAGCGAAATTGATCTCACACCTTGATAACTTAAAGTTGACTAACTGCATCCACGTGCCGTGAATGCGAACCCCGGATGCGCGCGCCACCCACTTATGTGTCACATTCAGTACCAGGCACTGAGCAGGGCATTTAAACCCACAGGCCAGCCATTTAAATACCCCAGCTACCCTTTTCGTGGCACTTCAGAAAATGAACCATTATTCACAAACTATTAGTCCTAGAAAATTCAAATTTTGTACATACCTAAAGGAGATATCCTAGTAGGATTTGATGGTGAAATAACTTGGGTGATTGACATCACATGGTATCAGCGTATCAATTGCAGGAAGTGGAGTTCATCTTCACTTTCACTTTGTGAATCTTCTAATTCAGGAATCAATTCATCACCTGAATCATCATTATACAAAATATTCACTAAATCTTCTTCAGTGAGATATTTTTCTTTCGCCATGGTTTCACTCACGCACAAACAACAGCGCGATAACGAGAAACAAATACGACTGCATTGGAGCCTGGAGACAAGTTTGGGTGAACGATTTCCATGTGTTGATTGTTTTAAAAATAAAAGGGGATTCACCAAGGTTAAACGTGTCAAACTAGAATAGAAAATGTACATTTACATGCCATCTATGATCTCCAAGACATACTAAACCAACACAATATTTAGGCGCCGAATATAAACGCGGTTCGTTCGCGCCCGCTCTAAAACGAGTTAACTGACCGACGGCCGGACACATGATAGTATCCTTAAACGCCTTAACTGGTTTACGGTACTGAATGGGTTAAGCCCACATTAAAACCCCGCACGAACGGTTACAACGTATAATGCAGACCCGGGGTACATAAGTTTTAAGTTGTAATGTTGGCAACCAATTACAAATGTTTACTGCGGTTCAGTTTATGTACTGGTAACTACGAGCTAGTGATAGGAGGATGTTGGTTGTGCGATTAGATATCAGGCTAACAGGCTGTACATAAAATAATACCTTGTATACTGATATTGCTGCCACACTGACTGGCGATTGAAACTCTCTGTAAAGTATAATCGTGACTAACAATTGAATCACGCTGTTCTCCCTGCTGTTTACTGTTACCTGTCCAGCTATGAACACATTTCCTTTATGAAAGTAATAGCTAACTTGTTGGAACCCAATATTACAACTCTACTTACAATACCCTATAAATAGAGATGGAACAATTCATTCCTAAACATGATTACAGCATATGGTTCATTCTACCATTAATAAACATAATAATAATAACAATAATAATAATAATAATAATAATAGTTATAGTTATATTCCCTTTTTTAAAGGGAATTCAAGACAACATGAAGAAGAGAAATATGACAGAAGCCGACACACAAGATCGGGAAGTGTGGAAGAAATTGAATATTTTGGTTGAGGATAGGTGTGTAAGTAACAGAAACAATCCTGAATAAAAAAACTATATTTTACCCGGCAGAGTTAAGGCTTTAAGGCCTTGTCTGCCACTCAACCACATTTAAAAAAAAATAGTCTTACATCTAAATTACAATAAACATAAACGATTACATGTTATATATATATACACAATGCAATTACTAAATATAAAATGTACAAGATATAAAAAACGAAAAAAAATTAATGACAATAAATTTAAATAAATAGAGAAAAATGAATTATTTGACAACAGGTAACTGTATAAGCGTGACTTAAAAGGGGTAAGTGTGCGGCAACCAATGTACATGACGTCGGAGGGAAATAAGTTAGAAGAGTTTTCTGTACCGTCTGGTTACCACAAAATAGCTGCGCTGTGTGTCTTTTTTAGAATCCAGAATAACCACTTTACATTATAAATATATATTTATAATTCCCAAATGTTCCAAACAGTCAGTGCGCAACTCTTACGTTCCACCGTAGTATACTTTGTGTGTAAGTCTGAATCTTGCTCTCGTTTACATGTGACCGCTGTTGAGTGACCTCTACTGTATGGTTGAAGGTTAGTCAACATCGCGTCATTGGAATGAGAGGTTCCATCTTTAATTATAATACAGTATATTAACATTTTTTGACGGGGTATCGTCGTTGCCTCGTACGGAGCGGTCAGGATAAATCTCCTGAGAAATGATTTTTTCGGGGTTTTTCCTCACGCAAAAGATAAATGCCACCAAACTTTAAGGCCTAAACGGTCCCCGAACATCATCTAGCCATAATAATCATCATTATCATATTTTGCGTGTTTGGTATGAATGTGTCTGTGAATAGTTAATGTTGTGTTGTCTCGGAGGAGGCACTTGCATTGATCTGAATTCTCATTTGGAGAGGCCCTCTATCTCCTTGTGTAGTCAGAAAGTATGTATATGATCCATAGCTTAAAATCCCTCTCGCGACAGGTCGTGCCACTCTAAGGCCCGGGTGGCGTGTGACACGTAAAAGTACCTATAAAGGCGAAGGGTTAAACTGCGTTAATAGAATGGAATATTAACGTTTTTATTTATACTAGTGGTCGCCCAGTCATCGAATTCGACCAAAATTAATTACATTTTTGTTTTTTCACAAATACGTCATTATGCATTAATTTTCGATTTATTTTAAAAATACGAACAATAGGAAATATGTGGTATAACTTGGCTAAGCCATATTTAAAAAATACTAACGCGTCATTTGACATTTCTATACTATTTATACTATTTAAATTTGCATTTGGCCTATTATTATGTACGGGAATATATATCCCTTCTTCTTTGTCTCTCACCCCGACCCGTGAATGTTCTTTGTCGAGGCATAATGGAAGTAGGTGCGAAATTGTAAATATTAATAAAATGTAGTGAAATTACTGAAACCAAGATTAGACAGGGTATAATTTAAATTTAAATAATGTAATGTAGTCACTTTTTTAAACCACTAATAATAAATACGCGAGAGTAAGTCAATTCACATTGCTGCTGCACAATTTTATTTTTCAACAATACACTTTCAGTATGAATGTAAACAAATGAATGAGTAAAAAATGAAATAATATTACACAATAAATCCTTAGAGACAATTTATTTTATTTTGTTTAATTTAATTATTTGTAATACGTACATAAATTTTATTTTTCAGCACTCCTTCTCTCTATATGAACTTTAATTATGCCAAATATCACACTCCTCCGTGCGCGCAATGTGTTTAAAAGGGTGTACAAAGTTTTTTCTTCGCGTATTAGTATACAGGATGTTTCAGAAGTGATAGTCAAAACTTCACACATGGAAAGTATAGGCCAAAACTAACTAAAAGCTTCAGTAAACATGGGTCCTCAAATCAACCGGTTTCGAGATATCGGAATAATTCGAGATGGGAACCAACTCTACTGGATAATTACGTTGGTATCTCAAGATTTGGGAACGAATACCAGTTTGTTGACGCATGCGCAATGTGCCTACAGGCCTCACAATCAGTTACGAAAGTAAAGGCACCATGGACAGACGTTACACCAATGAAGAGTACGCTGACATGCACATCATGTATGGCAAAGCGAATGGCAGTGCACTTGAGACTGCACGATTGTATGAATTTTTTCCTCGCCGTAGGCAGATTACATCAGCTGGGGGTTTCGCATACCATGTACGAGAAGGTAGAGCCAGATCCACAACACCTCATGTTGAAGATAGGGTGTTACTCGGTGTACACGAACGTCCGAGCACTTGAACAAAGAGGATTACTACCCAGTAGCGTTTCTTGAATCATAGTAGCGTGTGGCGGATTTTACATCGGGAATTACTGAATCCATATCATCTCCAGCGAGTGCAAGCTCTCAACAATGCAGACTTCCCTCCTACAGAGAATTTTTGCCAATGGATACAACAACAGTGTACCCTGAACCTCCTGTTTGTAAGCAGTATTTTGTTTTCTGATGAAGCTGGGTTTACCCGTGACGGTATTTTTAACTTCCATAAAAGTCACATTTGGGCCGATGTCAATCCTAATGCAACACATGTGTCACGACATCAGCAGCGTTTTTCGTTGAACGTCTGGGCAGGGCTGCTTGGAGACGTCATAATTGGACCACAGTTCCCTCCACGCAGAATAACCGGAGAGCGGTACGGGCGGTTCCTGCGGACTGTACTTCCAGATCTCATCATGATGTTCCACTTAACCAACGCCTAAACAAGTGGTTGATGCAGGATGTGCTCCAGCACATTTTCAATTACGTGTGCACCGGCTTCTAACTCGAAGGTACGGTCAACATTGGATAGGTAGAGGATGGCCTCCAAGGTCACCGGATTTAAATCTCGTGAATTTCCGTTTGTGGGGTCGTGTCAAAAGCCTGATCTAGGCTATTGAAGTCAACTCTCTTGAGGATTGAAGCAGCATTCCAGAATTTACTGGATTCTCCAGGACTGCCTGGCAGGATTCGCAACTCATTTCAGAGACGAGTTCGATGTTGCATTCAGACGCAAAGAACAACCTTTTGAACACCTACTTTAAAGTTTAGAGATTACGTGTGTTCCTAGACACTGATGAATCACAAGATAAAATGTATTCTATCTCGACAACGGTAGATTTGCGGACCATGTTTATTGGAGCTGTTCAGCTACTTTTGGCCTGTACTTTCCATAGGTGAATTATTGGCCATTTTCTTTTACTGAACATAATGTAATTTAAATACTTTGAACTTAATTTGTGTTTTTTATTTCCATCCTACATTGCAGAAATAGAGTAAGACGATCTAACGTTAGTCGGAGCAACTTTACATAAAATGTTAAATACTAATACACATTAATTTCGTTAACAAAAATAATGGAAGAATATGTATTAATCAACCATTATACGTAAATAAAACTGACATTCTAATAAACTATAATAACTTTCAGTATAAAGTTTTCACAGTTCTTTTAATTATTCTGAAATAGAGTAGTTCTCCTGTGAATAAAATGAAACTACACAAATTGCCACAAATAAGAATGTAGAACATTAAACTTAAGTGTTTTACATTATATATGAAATAGTCTTCATCTTGTAAATTTTCTAGTTTTAATTTAACATCGAGTTGTTTTTCAATTCTAAATGATCGGATATTGTCAGAGGCATAATTACTAATAGCCTGAATAAACAGACCAGCTTCAAAGCACTGTAGCACTTTAGAGTTGAAAGCTTCAAAATAATGACTGAATGGAAAGAAGTCAACTCTATAAGCTACAGAAACAGGATGTAAAAAAGAACAAGGCTTCAATCCTCTCATGTAGTAACTTTGTAGTTTTATTCTCATCTCTAAATCACTGCCCACCATTGCTGAATTATTTGTTTCATAGAAATATTCAATTGATTTCGCAGACATGTTAAACATAGTTAAAACCCCTTCCATTGATTCAAAAGTATTATTAGCAAACAAAGTGAATAAAATTTGTGGATCACCGATCAATGACAACTTTTTAGAAAATAATTCTTCCATATTGGAGATTTGTTTCTCTGATGCTGGTTCAATCAGGAAACTAGTAAAAAAACACTGAAAAACAGTATTGATAATCAAAGAAAAAACCACCCATAAGAATAAATATGATCTAAGCTTTGCAGTTTTTGGCATATCTGGAACAGAGACTGAAGAAAGTATTGCCAGAATGCAGTACCCACTGTATGATATACTTTTGTAACAAGCTACGTCATTTGTAACAGACTTGTGAACAAATGTAATAACAACTGAAAACACAACTGATGTAAAGAATAATAGTAACCATAAATACGAATCAAATACTTTGTAAAAATTCCCGTGTCGAAGAATTCGTTTGGGACAAGGAACATACCAACGAATTTCTGAAAATATATGTGGAAAATTTACACTAGTTTGTACTGCTAAAGGATTTATCATATATTTGAATAAACTATTGAACTGGTTGCTTGCCGTTCCTACCAAAAACGCATCAGCATTTGTTCGAGGTTTTTCTTCGATAGGAACCAGACTTAGTGCATTAAATACAATTTTCAGAATTGCATGTTCCATATTTTTTGTAGAACCTTCATTAAAGAAATCGACATAAACAAATGGACATCCTTTGAAATCTTTTAATTTCTGTGGAAAGAGGCTTGTATTGTTTTCAAATGTCCCATTTTCATCTTCTAACCATCTATCTATGATGACGAATTCTTGGAACTTTCCACATTGTGATACATTCTGGAATGGAAACCAAGTGTAGATTTCACTTATCAATCTTGGTTGAGAAGTAGTTCGTCTGTTATCATTGTTTGTTGATATTATTACTGTATTATACATCTTCACACTTGCTATCCATGTCCCCATCTGCTTGAGAAATAAATTTCTAGACAGTTCATACATTTTAGGAATTACAATGATAAATTTAGCTTCATACGTCATGTATCTTCCGTTGAAATACATTTCAAGCGTAAGAAACGTTTCTTTCAATATGAGTTGCATATTTCTTCCCAATCTATGAACAATGATTATAATCTGTTTTGGTTTACTATTCTTTGTGTCTGCGATTATAGTTGGTTCTGCATCATCACTTGGAGGATATTTAACCAGAATTGACCAATTGATATCAGAACTGAACTCCTTGACAATTATATCACTTATCACAATATCTTGATCCGTTGAAGTTACGTTCAGTTTCCGCTTAGTTTTACTGTTACTCTTGTGTTGAGAAACTGTTATTGCTACTGGAAACTCTTTTGAAAAATATTGTTCTGCTATTTGTTTTGCACAGAGAACTGACTGACGATCTTCAGGAGAAAGTTTGTCCAAGTCTTGTAAAGCTGCAGTAATATAAATTAATAACAGGAATGCAATTTTGTACATTTTGTTAGCAATAAATTACTTCTGCTAATTAAGTATAAATAGTGGTCTTGTAAACCAAATCAAACAGTCGCTCTTTCAGAGCTTCACTTTTTTTTAGATTCAATTCGTAATTTTAAATTCACTTTTTCATGCCAAATTGATCCTTAAGATTATTTCATATAGTTCTACGATTTTCAGAACTTCGCTATTTCCCTTGAGTAAAAATCAAGCACTTTTTGTCATCATCACCACAAACTGAACAGTTTTTTTTTTTTTGCATGTATAGTGGACTTGTTAGAAAGGAAAAGGTAAATTTCTGATTATATATTATATTGTGGCAGACACTGTTTGAAACCGTTTAAAGGGAAATTATATAAATCCGTGAATATCACTTTTGAGACCTAAGGTCGATTGAAGTGGTTACAGTTACTGGCTAGCAGATTACAGTACAATTAAAGTCACCTTTATTCTCAGTTTTATTTTTATTCTTTAACCAAATTTAATACTTATATCAAATAGATTCTCAGTTGCTTTAACGAAACTTAATGGACCTAAGTTTCAAATAAAATTCGTGAAGGTTCGTGTAATATTCACAGTTGCAAAAATTAAATTCGGCGCTTTATTTTCTGAAAAGACATTAAAAATTAATTAGATACAAATATTTCAGCCCACGTTTATTTAAGTCACAGCCGCCTGAAAATACTATAGACGGAAACATATAGTTTTGTCTCACTGACATTCCACAACTTTATCCAATGAAATGTAGGCCCACGCCATTCACTCGCTTTACAGAGAGTGAATTTGTATGAAAGTTATGTACGAGCTGTGATTTCATTATGAATAATCCATACATTGTCCCAATGTAATGCGAAAATAATAATAGTGAGTTTCTTAAAGTTCTTGTGTTACGTTCAGCAAATTGTTTCTATAGCAATATCATTAAGTAAATAAAACAAAATTTGCACAATATTTTATCAATTTCACAAGAAAGTAGTTCATAGTCCCCAGCTTATTTATTGCCAGGATCGTAGCCGAGTTGTCTAAGGCATCATACATTTTCTCAGAGATACCGATCCCCCATGGACGAATACATTTTCTCGTCGAATTTAAGCCAGTATGGGACCGATGCCCACCGAGCATCGTGAGGAGTTTGAATATCTGCAATACGTAGCGGTTCCAGGTTGAGAAAGCCAGCTATAATGGCTAGACGACACGGTATGTTGACCATATGGCTTTAGAACGAGGCGATCAACAACAGATACTTTATTCATATTACAGCAAATATTTGAAAAAAGGAGAGAACCTAACCTACAGACGCATGTTGCTTTTATTGATTTTGAGAAGGCATTCGATCGTGTTGATAGAGATAAGTTATGGAAAATTATGGAAATATATGGCTACCCCGCAAAATTAATTTTTGTGATAAAAAGTTTATATGAAAAATCTCAAATTATAATAAATATAGGCACATCAAAGACCCAACCAATTTTAATAAACAGAGGTGTAAGACAAGGGTGTGGCTTATCACCTACACTTTTAATTTATATATTAATGACATCATCCAGAATTGGAAAAGTGATGTCAGTGTAGGTATGAGAATGGGCCATTTTAAAATATTAAATGTTTTAATATATGCTAACGATGTGGTTATTATTCAAGAAAATGAAAATAATTTGCAGTACTCTTTACATCAGTTACGCCAAGAATACAATTTAAAAATACCAAAGGAAAAAACGAAAATAATGGCATTTTGGGGAACTGAACTTATAAGACCAAAAACCATAATAGACAACAAACCTCTGGAACAAGTAGCAAATTTTAATTATTTGGGTTGTAATTTTACTATAAACACAAAAAACTGAAAGAGGCGTAAATGTGAAACTCTCAAAATTTCAAATGATATGTAGAACTATACGAGGTACATAAAACATTAAAGAACAAAACAAGAAGAGATACTAGATTGAAGTTTTATAAAACATTGGCAGTTCCTGCATTACTTTATGGGACTGAAACTTGGGTAATGACCAAAAAAATTACAAAGTAGAATACAAGGTGTAGGAATGAACTTCCTTAGAAGAACAAAATGCTGCACAAGAATGCATCGGTTAAAGAATGAAGATATAAGAACAGAGTTAAATATATATCCATTAAATGATAAAATCAAAGGATATAGAGAAAAATGGTTAGCGCGCTACTGAAACGCGTTGACTCTTTTAACTTTTTAAATTGGTGATTTGGGTTTTCATTGACTTTGTGTGATATAAATTACCTATGTTATTAAAATACCATCTTTACGGTCTAGTTGACTTAAGTGATAGCATTTCACACTCGTTTTCTGGAGGTCTCGAGTAGAGAACCCGTTACTAACGTGAAAAAAATCCATACTTTTTCTCAGTCAGTACAATTCCTGGATTGAATTTCTACTATCAGGAACAATTTTATGACAATCGCCTTCTCATAATATCATCATCATCATCATAGTACATTCACGAATTTAGGCCATTTGTTGACCTGTTTCGGCCTCAAGAGAAACACCATCCAGAAGTCTTTTGAGTGGACGTCCTGGTCTTCTTCTTCCTGCGGGTTGATATCTTAACATTTGTTTGGGTATTCTGTGATCTTCCATTCGATGAACATGTTGTATCCATCTTGACTTATAATCAGAAATTTTGTTTTCTAAAGATTCCATGTGTAATTCTTCTAAGATGTCTTCATTTTTTTTGTGATCTAGTAGTGTGTATCCTGCAGTCCTCCGAAGGTATCTCATTTCAGCAGATCTAAGTCTCTGTATATCCTTCTGTTTCAACGTCCATACTTCGCTACCATACAAAAGAGTTGGAAGAGCCAGTGTTTTATACACTTTCAGTCTTGAATGCTTTTGGACTAACTGTGGCTTGAAGATAGAATTTATTAACCCTAAAATTCTTAAAAATTTAGATATTTTTGCATTTACATCCTTTTCTTCTATGAGATATTGCATCCTAGATATGTAAAATTATTCACCTGCTCCAAAATTTTATTGTCCAGTACAATTTTACTTCTGACAGGATCTACACCTTGAAATGCCATAATTTTTGTTTTTTCTGTAGATATCTTTAATCCATATTCTTCTGTAATTTTGTTAAGTTCATACAGACCTTTCTGTAGATTATCTTCGGAATTTGCTATTATTATTTGGTCATCTGCAAACAATAGGGTGTTTAATTTTCTATTTTCTGATATTCTTATTCCAAATTTATATGTTTTGTTCCAGCAACATATTACTTCATTGATATAAATTGCAAAGAGTGTTGGGGATAGGGGGCAGCCTTGTCTCACACCACGATTTATAATTCCTTAATTCTCATAATATAGTTAACTTTAATCATTAAAAGTGAAGCATTTTAATGTATGCAGACGATCTGGTAATTACACAGAAGTCAGAGGATGATTTACAAACCATTTACACGTTCAATCAATTAGGACTCTATTATAATCTTAAAGTCTCACTTCAAAAACGAAAGTTATGGCTTTTCAGGGCAAACTGCCAGTTAGAACAAAAATACTAATCAATAATGAAATAATAGAACAGATGGCACACTTTAACTATCTTGGTTCAGATATAACATATAGCTATGATTGGGATATACATAATAAATTAAATCGATATCAAATTATGTGTGGCACCATAAGAAGAACCCTCCGAAAGACTCGAAGAGAAACTCAGCCCAGGTTTTATAAAATTATGGCTGTTCCTGTTCTTTTATATTGATCTGAATCTTGCGTACTTACAAAAAAATATCTCACACATTCAAGCCACTGAAATGGAATTTTTATGGATGTACACGCATTGATAGATTACATAATGAGTCACTAAGAAATGAACTGGATATATTTCCAGTACTCGATAAACCAGATCAATCATTTCTCTGTGTGTTGTTCCTTTCTTAGTGCCCAGTGTTGTTCATTCTTTCTGATCTTCTTTTCCTCTCTTCTTCCGAGATAATAGGTTGAGAGTTGTTTAGATTTATCTTCGAACCTTATGTTTTCATCTTGAATAATTAATTTAGCTATTCGATCGATTAGTGAATCTTCTATAATCTTTAAGTCTATTAGGTATTTTTCAGTGTCTTCAAATCAGTTGGGTTTTGTTTTGCGGTTATACAATAATCAAAGATTTGTTTGGTTAATCTGTTAGATTTCATTCTGAGAAGATGACCGTAAAATATCCTTTTTCGCATAGTATCTGAAAGTATTTCCTTTTTTTTGTAGAGAGTTTCATTCGTGATGTATATTATTTTATTATCTTGAAATTTTGGTCCTATGATTTTCCTTAAAATGTTCGTTTCCTTTAGCTCAAGTTTCTCCATTTGGTATTTCATGGTTCTGCTGCGTACAGTGATCACTGTCTTGTAATGTGTAATTTTGGATCACCATGAAAGGGATTTTTTGTTGTATATATTTTTTGCGCGATAGTGCGTAGAAAACCAGAGGGAAAGCGCCCAGTTGATAGACCAAGAATGAGGTGGGAGAATAGCATTAACTATGATTTGAGGGAAGTAGATTATACGGGGGATGATTGGAAAACATTAGCTCAGGATAGGGATGTATGAAGAACTTATGACCTCGCGGCCATGAACCTACGGGTTCGATAGTGCCAATGAGTTAATTAGTACGTTCTGTCGTACTTACTGCAATGGCGACCATGATTAAAAGTTCAATTTCCTACATTTCGGGGTTGCCAACCTAAATAACTATACTGTAGTATTACATATTACAAACCTAGTGCGGGAAGTAAAAACACTGCCTTTTATGTATACCACGTACAATTTATATACAATAATGTATCCAAAAGGTAGTGTTAATATAGATTATACGAAACAAGTTACTGCATTTTAAATGAACTGAACTTTATTTGAAACAATATAAATCAATAAATTCGTACTTGCCGCCATTTTATTCCTGATTGTTGTCACGGCCTGCTGTAGTCTCAACTAAATAATTTTTGACATTTACCGTATGAAGATTGCCCACACTGTTAACGTTAGTCAGTTGTTTATAATGAACGCAAATATTTCCAACAAAGATGTTATTATTTTACTATTATTTATTATTTTGAAAACACCATCGTGCAAAAAACAATGTACAACGCACGTTTGTGAAGTGTTTTACAGAACTTCATAAATTAAAAACCCCGCTATCGCTCGGTTTTTAATCATATCCTCGCTTGTGTAAAAACCACTTCCCAACGTCGCATTGTAATATTCTATTGTTAGTTGGAAAGCCAGTTCACTGTATTATGTTTAATAAGATTAATTTAATTTTTATTATTCATATATTTTTTCTCCTTGATGGGCTCCATGAATTTTTGTCCTTCAAAAAGTATCTCCAACTTAAAAGAAATAAATGACGTCAGCAGCTATACTAGTTTCGTAATGTTGTACTGAAAGGATGTTGAAGGAGCAGCAGGTTACATTATGTAAATACATTGTTACGTGTATTTCCTGAGCCAACTGTTATTGGAGATTCTTATTTCTTTCTCTTAAACGAAATTGCAGTTACCATGACAACGGCATGCAGAGAGTTTCGCAATCTGTACGCTAGATAGAACCACGTGTCTGTCACTTTATTTGCATTTTTTTATAACGTGATTGATTGAGTGTCTGTGATGTTTGTTTTTAAACAGATGATATACCAAACACGAGATCAATAATATACGTAGCCATAGCTTCGTAATCTCTTGTTGTCCAGTTTTTTCTTCTTCTTTCTTACAAAGTTACCTTTTTTCTACTTCTCATCGATACTGTTTCTGTTTTTTCTTTCTGAGCGACCTTTAATTCTGGAAATAATTTATTCTGTAATTTTGTTATGTAAATTGATCATTATTTCTACTATGTTTTTTGTCGCTTTCCTTTTTTCTATATTTCTCTCTGTTACATGTTTTTTGTTAGACGCCGACACATGTTGAGTAGATTCACTTTTTTTTTAAGTTTCAGTAATTTATTATTCCGCTAATGGCCTTATAAAATAGCTGATAAATGGAAAATTACTGCAATATTCACAAACAGACACAAACCATCTAAAAATATCAATCAAAATAACTAAATTTAATTAGTAATTTAAATGTAAACTAGTGAGGGTAAACAATACAAAGTTTTACGCGGACGTAACCAATAAGTTCATATTTGAACTACTCATTTTTATAATATTTTTTGCCTTAGTTTAACCTCTCCCTTTTATGTACTTTTACATGCATTGCGTCACCTGGCCTCACAGAGACATGACTTGTCGGGAGAGGATTTTCAATTCTGGATCATACATAATATTTGACCAAACAAGGACAATCAACTTAATTCCAGAGCCACCTCCAAGGCAACACGGTCATTTAAGACAAGACTCGGCATTCTGTGATAAAAGTTTTAATGTTTTTTGTCACTTCTGTCCCTTAATAGACTCCTCCCATTTTCATTTATGCATACTAAGTTAAACACGAAGAATATGGTATGGATGATCAAGATGCTAGATTATGTTCGGGGACCATACAGTTTCCTGACATTTGTCATACAGGTGTGAAAAAAAAACTTAATGAAACCTTATCCAAGAAAGTTGTAACAACCGGAGATCGATCCCGGACCGCTGAATACGAAACAAAGACGTTACCCCGAGGCTATAGCTGTGGAATTAATTCGTTAAACGTAAAGTGATCCCACTACAGGCCTTAGGAGCCCCTTGGGGTAGTACGAGGTTAAGGCTCTCACTTTTTCTGGACAATCGGCACTTGATTTCAGCTGGATTGTCAACCCTGCGTGATGGCGGCCTTTGCCCCAAGAACAAGCGTCTGGTGCTCATTTCCATTAGAGGCTGAGTCTACCTCAGGGCCACAGTGCCACCAAGACATTTGGTTTTAAAAATCCTGACCCCTCCGGGACTCGACCCCTCGACCTTCCGGTGCGCCCCACAATTAATTTGTTATAATTAAAATTAAAAATATTTTTTTCCAAATTACGAAAAGTATTTCAGCAGTAATGGAACAATTTGCCAGTTTGCAGTAATGAAATGTTAAACTGAAAATATATAAAACCATTATTCTACCAGTTATATTATATGGATGTGAAACATGGACTCTTACTTTAAGGGAGGAAATTAAATTACAAGTATTTGAGAATAAAGTTGCTAGGAAAATTTTTGACCAAAGAGAGATGAACAGACAGGTGAATGGAGAAGACTGCTTAGCAATGAACTACATGGTCTTTATAGGAAGCCAGATATAATAAGAACAGTTAAGTCTCGTAGACTGCGATGGGCAGGACATGTGACACGAATGGGGAATGAAAGATGTGCATGGAAGCTTCTTGTAAGAAAACCAGAGGGAAAACGCCCAGTTGGTAGACCAAGAATGAGGTGAGAGAATAACATTAACCGTCATTTGAGGGAAGTAGATTATACAGGGAATGATTTGAAAACATTAGCTCAGGATAGGGATGTATGGAGAGCTTATGTCCGTGCAGCCATGAACCTACGGGTTTGATAGTGCCAGTGAGTTAGTTACGACAGTGGCTTAGCCCAATGAGCCATAGCCCCTCCTTTGTTAGGAGTTACTAGAGCAAGTTAATTAATTACAGATATTTGCCCTCAGATGTCATGAATGGCATGCGGTCAACTTACCGACCCAGTGTGACATCTTGCGGGCAACTAAGGTATTACTAGGATGAAGAAGGTCGGTAAATTTTGCACAGAGGTCTCTTTATTCAGGCTTTACGAACCTGAAAATCTTCCTACTCGGGACCCATGGCTTCAAGTCTCTCCCGGAGGACTTGCTCCTTGGATTTTCCATCCTAAAAAACGTTAATCGGCCATGGTTGGGTTTGAACCTCCAAACCTCGTGACCAGACGCAAAAAGCATAATGACTAGTCCCTTTAATTAAAGATTGGCATGCTACGAGTTATTGGTAAATCCAGAAAATTGGATAAACATCGGTAAATTTCTGGACAAAACGCGAAAAATAAGGACAACACTCATTCATGAATAAATATATGTTATCAAAATGCAATACCATTAATTATTAACAATTATATATAAATTAATTAGTGTATAATGCTATTGTGTTATTATTTAATTGTAATATTAATGTGTTTTCTTCATGTAATTGTAATGTTATTGGTGATTTTGTTTATTTTTCTTTACACTAGTACCAATTATTACTTTATTGTAACGGACTGTCAACAGCACGTACGGCTTACTGCCCGTGCGACCCATATTTGTAAATAATATTGTAAATATCTTACTTTTGTCTAATAAAGTCCTACTACTACTACTACTACTACACTAGTCCGCCGCGGCCGAAAGTGGCTGAATTAGTGTCTATTTATTCCTTTATTACAATCATATGGCTATCATCCTTATCATTATCATCCTTACCACTATCATCATCATCCTTCACCGGTGTGGAAAGCAACGGGAAGCTACCACACCTACACAATTCCCTAGTAAAGCTGCAAGCATAGCATGAAAATGCTATGATTGCAGTGAAGGACCTGCCTTCGGGCAGAATTACTATGGATGGATTACAAGTAATAATCTAATTCCTGACTACACATGCGCAGATGTTAGCCAGTTCATTTGTTGATTAATTTTTAATAATTTTTAATGTGTTACAGTATTTTTATGCCTATTCGATTTTATAACAGTGTTAATAGATTTAAAATTATACAGGGTGAACGGTAATTACACCGACGAACTTCAAGGACTGATTTCTGACTGGAAATGAAGGGAAAAAAGGCCCTGTAAACATGTGTCCCGGCACACAGTACATAACACAATCGCATCCACGTCACAACAGATGTTCAAAGCGGCCTCCATGGGATGCAATGCACGCGTTCACACGTCGTATCATGGTGCCTCTCTCCGAATAGCGTCACGCTGTTGAAGGGTAACCATATCAGGAACTGGTTCAGCATATACAGCGCTTTTCAGATGCCTCCAGAGGTAAAAAGCCAGGGGGTTTAAGTCCGGTGATCTAGCAGGCCATGCAACAGTGACATCTACCGTGGCAACATGCATTTATGGACACTTATTCATAGGACAGTTTTTCCTCCATTTCCAGTCAGGAAACAGTCCCTGCAGTTTGTCGGTGTAATTAAAATGCATCCTGTATATGGTTCAATTAATTCAAATATATTTATTTAAGATGAGTTTTTTGTAACAGTTCGTTGAACATTTATGTATTGAAAATAATTAAGGGGGCTGAATATAAATTTACAGAAAACAGAATATATGTGTTTGGGAAAGGATGTGGATGACCTCATACTCGAAACAGGGAAAATAAAAAAAAAGATAATTTTTAAATATCTTGGGTCAATAATTACAGGTTTTAGGTACCTGTGAGAGAGATGTACAGACTAAATTTGCAGTGGCAAAAAATGCAACTAAGACATTACATGGAATAATTTGGAACAAAAATATTACAAAGGAAACTAAAATGAAAATGTATAAGAGCATAATACAGAATATTTTGTCATATGGAAGTGAAACTTGGCCATTGACGGAATTATGAAAGAATAAAATCGGAACAGTTGAATTTAATTATTTCAGAAGAAGCCTCCAAACAACAAGACAGGATAAAATAAGAAATGAATTCGTTTGGATAGAAATTAATGTCACCACATCTGTTGTTAAGAGGATTGAAAATCAAACGCTTAAATGGTATGGCCATGTACAATGAATGGAAAATGAAAGATGGCCAAAAAATATATAGCAGTGATCACCCCCTGGAAGAAATAAACGTGGCAGACCCAGATGGAAATGTAAAAACCTACGTCAGAACTATAATGGATGATAGGAATTTGGAAGAGGGAGATTGGAATGATAGATATGAATGGAAACTGAAGACGGCAAACCTATAAGTGGGGGAAAGCCGAAGTAGAGAAGAAGAAGAAGAAGAAGAAAACAATTACATTAAAGATAGATATAATATCTTAATATATAAAAATTACGTGTCACGTTGTTTGTCCGCGATGGAATCCTAAACTACTGAACCGATTTTAATAAAATTCTTCACACTGTGTGCAGTTTGATCCAACTTGAGACTTAGGGTAGTTTATAACTAAATTTATAGTCGCATTATTTTTTATTGCAAATTATTTGTTTATTATTTAACAAAGAGTTATAATTATCTGTGAGTTCCATACGATTCTAACAGATGGCGGTGTAAGGTAATTTGGTAAGATAATTGGTTTATTATTTAACAAAGAGAGATCCAGATAGCTGTGCTTTTTGTTGCAACCGCGAATTTCAATTGAAATACAAATATTGATAATTTCATAATTTAAGTGTGTTCAGTGTTTATTTTATTTTCAATATTATTAATTTCGTGTGTAAGTATTAGTTTTAAGTTATCTGGCTGAAAGACAGCAACTTAATTAAAATTTTTAACGTATACCTTACCCACAGCAACGCGTGGTCGGGACTTATATATATATATATATATATATATATATATATATATATATATATATATATATAGGCTACGTTCCAAGAATTGTGCTTTAAATGAATTTCTTTTAAAATTCCACCTTCATACAACTTTCGGCCGTAAATATCTCAATCCATTAATGATAAAAATTTTCCTTTGAATCTAAAAAGGAAACCGTCAACCATTACATGCCTTGGCATTTCTCGCAGAAAAGCGTTGTGATGTACCAAGGCCGGGTTAAAAAAAATGAAACATTATAAAAATAAAATATTGTGAGTGATGGGGCTAGCAGCACTGTTTCGCTTCACAAATATTTACATTCAATTCCCAAATTGCGTCTATTTATTTCACAATACTTCCTTTTACATACACAAATGCTCTTTGAGAGTCTATTACAAACACAAATGCTCTTTGAGAGTCTATTACAAACACAAATGCTCTTTGAGAGTCTATTACAAACACAAATGCTCTTTGAGAGTCTATTACAAACACAAATGCTCTTTGAGAGTCTATTACAAACACAAATGCTCTTTGAGAGTCTATTACAAACACAAATGCTCTTTGAGAGTCTATTACAAACACAAATGCTCTTTGAGAGTCTATTACAAACACAAATGCTCTTTGAGAGTCTATTACAAACACAAATGCTCTTTGAGAGTCTATTACAAACACAAATGCTCTTTGAGAGTCTATTACAAACACAAATGCTCTTTGAGAGTCTATTACAAACACAAATGCTCTTTGAGAGTCTATTACAAACACAAATGCTCTTTGAGAGTCTATTACAAACACAAATGCTCTTTGAGAGTCTATTACAAACACAAATGCTCTTTGAGAGTCTATTACAAACACAAATGCTCTTTGAGAGTCTATTACAAACACAAATGCTCTTGAGAGTCTATTACAAACACAAATGCTCTTTGAGAGTCTATTACAAACACAAATGCTCTTTGAGAGTCTATTACAAACACAAATGCTCTTTGAGAGTCTATTACAAACACAAATGCTCTTTGAGAGTCTATTACAAACACAAATGCTCTTTGAGAGTCTATTACAAACACAAATGCTCTTTGAGAGTCTATTACAAACACAAATGCTCTTTGAGAGTCTATTACAAACACAAATGCTCTTTGAGAGTCTATTACAAACACAAATGCTCTTTGAGAGTCTATTACAAACACAAATGCTCTTTGAGAGTCTATTACAAACACAAATGCTCTTTGAGAGTCTATTACAAACACAAATGCTCTTTGAGAGTCTATTACAAACACAAATGCTCTTTGAGAGTCTATTACAAACACAAATGCTCTTTGAGAGTCTATTACAAACACAAATGCTCTTTGAGAGTCTATTACAAACACAAATGCTCTTTGAGAGTCTATTACAAACACAAATGCTCTTTGAGAGTCTATTACAAACACAAATGCTCTTTGAGAGTCTATTACAAACACAAATGCTCTTTGAGAGTCTATTACAAACACAAATGCTCTTTGAGAGTCTATTACAAACACAAATGCTCTTTGAGAGTCTATTACAACACAAATGCTCTTTGAGAGTCTATTACAAACACAAATGCTCTTTGAGAGTCTATTACAAACACAAATGCTCTTTGAGAGTCTATTACAAACACAAATGCTCTTTGAGAGTCTATTACAAACACAAATGCTCTTTGAGAGTCTATTACAAACACAAATGCTCTTTGAGAGTCTATTACAAACACAAATGCTCTTTGAGAGTCTATTACAAACACAATAGGCTCTTTGAGAGTCTATTACAAACACAAATGCTCTTTGAGAGTCTATTACAAACACAAATGCTCTTTGAGAGTCTATTACAAACACAAATGCTCTTTGAGAGTCCATTACAAACACAAATGCTCTTTGAGAGTCTATTACAAACACAAATGCTCTTTGAGAGTCTATTACAAACACAAATGCTCTTTGAGAGTCTATTACAAACACAAATGCTCTTTGAGAGTCTATTACAAACACAAATGCTCTTTGAGAGTCTATTACAAACACAAATGCTCTTTGAGAGTCTATTACAAACACAAATGCTCTTTGAGAGTCTATTACAAACACAAATGCTCTTTGAGAGTCTATTACAAACACAAATGCTCTTTGAGAGTCTATTACAAACACAAATGCTCTTTGAGAGTCTATTACAAACACAAATGCTCTTTGAGAGTCTATTACAAACACAAATGCTCTTTGAGAGTCTATTACAAACACAAATGCTCTTTGAGAGTCTATTACAAACACAAATGCTCTTTGAGAGTCTATTACAAACACAAATGCTCTTTGAGAGTCTATTACAAACACAAATGCTCTTTGAGAGTCTATTACAAACACAAATGCTCTTTGAGAGTCTATTACAAACACAAATGCTCTTTGAGAGTCTATTACAAACACAAATGCTCTTTGAGAGTCTATTACAAACACAAATGCTCTTTGAGAGTCTATTACAAACACAAATGCTCTTTGAGAGTCTATTACAAACACAAATGCTCTTTGAGAGTCTATTACAAACACAAATGCTCTTTGAGAGTCTATTACAAACACAAATGCTCTTTGAGAGTCTATTACAAACACAAATGCTCTTTGAGAGTCTATTACAAACACAAATGCTCTTTGAGAGTCTATTACAAACACAATAGGCTCTTTGAGAGTCTATTACAAACACAAATGCTCTTTGAGAGTCTATTACAAACACAAATGCTCTTTGAGAGTCTATTACAAACACAAATGCTCTTTGAGAGTCTATTACAAACACAAATGCTCTTTGAGAGTCTATTACAAACACAAATGCTCTTTGAGAGTCTATTACAAACACAAATGCTCTTTGAGAGTCTATTACAAACACAAATGCTCTTTGAGAGTCTATTACAAACACAAATGCTCTTTGAGAGTCTATTACAAACACAAATGCTCTTTGAGAGTCTATTACAAACACAAATGCTCTTTGAGAGTCTATTACAAACACAAATGCTCTTTGAGAGTCTATTACAAACACAAATGCTCTTTGAGAGTCTATTACAAACACAAATGCTCTTTGAGAGTCTATTACAAACACAAATGCTCTTTGAGAGTCTATTACAAACACAAATGCTCTTTGAGAGTCTATTACAAACACAAATGCTCTTTGAGAGTCTATTACAAACACAAATGCTCTTTGAGAGTCTATTACAAACACAAATGCTCTTTGAGAGTCTATTACAAACACAATAGGCTCTTTGAGAGTCTATTACAAACACAAATGCTCTTTGAGAGTCTATTACAAACACAAATGCTCTTTGAGAGTCTATTACAAACACAAATGCTCTTTGAGAGTCTATTACAAACACAAATGCTCTTTGAGAGTCTATTACAAACACAAATGCTCTTTGAGAGTCTATTACAAACACAAATGCTCTTTGAGAGTCTATTACAAACACAAATGCTCTTTGAGAGTCTATTACAAACACAAATGCTCTTTGAGAGTCTATTACAAACACAAATGCTCTTTGAGAGTCTATTACAAACACAAATGCTCTTTGAGAGTCTATTACAAACACAAATGCTCTTTGAGAGTCTATTACAAACACAAATGCTCTTTGAGAGTCTATTACAAACACAAATGCTCTTTGAGAGTCTATTACAAACACAAATGCTCTTTGAGAGTCTATTACAAACACAAATGCTCTTTGAGAGTCTATTACAAACACAAATGCTCTTTGAGAGTCTATTACAAACACAAATGCTCTTTGAGAGTCTATTACAAACACAAATGCTCTTTGAGAGTCTATTACAAACACAAATGCTCTTTGAGAGTCTATTACAAACACAAATGCTCTTTGAGAGTCTATTACAAACACAAATGCTCTTTGAGAGTCTATTACAAACACAAATGCTCTTTGAGAGTCTATTACAAACACAAATGCTCTTTGAGAGTCTATTACAAACACAAATGCTCTTTGAGAGTCTATTACAAACACAAATGCTCTTTGAGAGTCTATTACAAACACAAATGCTCTTTGAGAGTCTATTACAAACACAAATGCTCTTTGAGAGTCTATTACAAACACAAATGCTCTTTGAGAGTCTATTACAAACACAAATGCTCTTTGAGAGTCTATTACAAACACAAATGCTCTTTGAGAGTCTATTACAAACACAAATGCTCTTTGAGAGTCTATTACAAACACAAATGCTCTTTGAGAGTCTATTACAAACACAAATGCTCTTTGAGAGTCTATTACAAACACAAATGCTCTTTGAGAGTCTATTACAAACACAAATGCTCTTTGAGAGTCTATTACAAACACAAATGCTCTTTGAGAGTCTATTACAAACACAAATGCTCTTTGAGAGTCTATTACAAACACAAATGCTCTTTGAGAGTCTATTACAAACACAAATGCTCTTTGAGAGTCTATTACAAACACAAATGCTCTTTGAGAGTCTATTACAAACACAAATGCTCTTTGAGAGTCTATTACAAACACAAATGCTCTTTGAGAGTCTATTACAAACACAAATGCTCTTTGAGAGTCTATTACAAACACAAATGCTCTTTGAGAGTCTATTACAAACACAAATGCTCTTTGAGAGTCTATTACAAACACAAATGCTCTTTGAGAGTCTATTACAAACACAAATGCTCTTTGAGAGTCTATTACAAACACAAATGCTCTTTGAGAGTCTATTACAAACACAAATGCTCTTTGAGAGTCTATTACAAACACAAATGCTCTTTGAGAGTCTATTACAAACACAAATGCTCTTTGAGAGTCTATTACAAACACAAATGCTCTTTGAGAGTCTATTACAAACACAAATGCTCTTTGAGAGTCTATTACAAACACAAATGCTCTTTGAGAGTCTATTACAAACACAAATGCTCTTTGAGAGTCTATTACAAACACAAATGCTCTTTGAGAGTCTATTACAAACACAAATGCTCTTTGAGAGTCTATTACAAACACAAATGCTCTTTGAGAGTCTATTACAAACACAAATGCTCTTTGAGAGTCTATTACAAACACAAATGCTCTTTGAGAGTCTATTACAAACACAAATGCTCTTTGAGAGTCTATTACAAACACAAATGCTCTTTGAGAGTCTATTACAAACACAAATGCTCTTTGAGAGTCTATTACAAACACAAATGCTCTTTGAGAGTCTATTACAAACACAAATGCTCTTTGAGAGTCTATTACAAACACAAATGCTCTTTGAGAGTCTATTACAAACACAAATGCTCTTTGAGAGTCTATTACAAACACAAATGCTCTTTGAGAGTCTATTACAAACACAAATGCTCTTTGAGAGTCTATTACAAACACAAATGCTCTTTGAGAGTCTATTACAAACACAAATGCTCTTTGAGAGTCTATTACAAACACAAATGCTCTTTGAGAGTCTATTACAAACACAAATGCTCTTTGAGAGTCTATTACAAACACAAATGCTCTTTGAGAGTCTATTACAAACACAAATGCTCTTTGAGAGTCTATTACAAACACAAATGCTCTTTGAGAGTCTATTACAAACACAAATGCTCTTTGAGAGTCTATTACGTTTATTTTACAATTTAGTTCTCCTCGCTCTTTAATCGTTTCACTTAGAACAACGGTTCCCAACCTTTTTGGACTCATGAGCAGGAAGTACGTCTGCATCCACTGGCTTCGAACGTAAGACTGGCTGGTCCGTTATAACTTTAAAGAGTGAATTTGAAGTACTGGGTGTGTTCTCGTTAAAAAGTCATGTCACATGTAAAAGTTTAGATTCCAATCTTTCTAATGGACTAGAAACTACCTGCCTATAATTATAACGTTTTTATTAAAATGTATTGTGACCTGTCAGCGATAAACGACTTACTTAGTGATTAATATTTATGAAGCAGAACATTTTATTAGCAGCAAATTATTCGTGAAGGATCGCTGGAATTTTGTGAACCAAATAAAGTTAGAAATTTTCTGCGAACATCTGTCGTGTTTATTGCAAAGAAATCCAGAGTCCGACGTACCGATAGGGGATACAGTATTCTCGTGTATAAACGATTTAACTTACGAAATTTATCTAATCGATAATGGAATTACTTTTTTCTGGTCAGTTTCATCCATTTTACCACTTTGATTCAGTTTTGGTCCAAAATGTATAAAAGTTACTTTGTTGTACTTGTCATTACCGTATTTATTATTTGTAGTCGCGTCGTCTCTGTAGATTACGACCATTGTGTATGATCTGTGAATTTCGGCGTTTTCTCTTCTACTAGAGACTTAGGCTCGAATCTATGAACGCATTAGACCGTAAAAGTCGTTCTCTGCTGAGAAAGTTGCATTCAAATACGTTTTTGCGTACTCAAAATCTGTTCATGCGATAATAATTGTTGAAACTCCTAAGCTACCTGGCGAGGTGACTTAGCAGAGAAACGAATCGTGAGCAACCCGATGGGAACCGATGGTAACCGATGTAGTTTGAAACCTTGCCGCGTACCTTTCATCCAAGATGTCGGACCTTGAAGACTTCGGTCATGTTTTCGGTATACGCGGAGAAGAGGAATTTGATAGAGTCTACCAAATAATTCAACTGGAAGAACAAGAGAATCGGCGTAATATTGCGCGACACAGACGTCGTCGTATACGGTATTATTTGCGGAACGCAAGCGTAAATGCTTTCCTTTAACAGACGAAAATAACGGAAGTGATTTTATTGGTGAGAATTCTGGGTAATTTCTTGCCAATATTACGAAAACGACGACTTTCATGCATGACCAGTTAGTGGGTCGCTAATTCGATCTTTGCACTTGCTCACAGGAAGTCAGCTCACCGATGATTGGAAGTAATTTGAGTAGAGACTAATGTATTTGCATGCGGCCCTTAAAGTATGTATTTGACTGTCGAGTCGCGGCGGCCGGCGACAGTAACCGACGATAACCCAATTTACCGATCTTCTTCGTTCTAATAATACCTTAGTTGCCTACTAGATGTCTCATTGGATTGGTGTGTTAATCACATATCATTCATGACATCCTCTTTGTGACTATTTAACTCATGCCCCAATTGACCAATCACGTTTCAATGAATTTTGTTTTACAACCAATCACAGTCGTCTTTCGCCTCGCTATTTGTCTACTTTTGTTTATCATATTAAAGAAAGCTCCTCATTTTTAATATTCTGAACAGGTCAGAGCATTATTTTGAAGTGACTGACTCTCGAACAAATACGTTGAATATTGCAAATAATGAACAGATTCCTTCGAACTACACATTTGATAATTGTGTCTTCACGAATTGTATTCTTAAATAATGATTTACTGACTTGTTTCCTAAAACATAATAACCTATAAAGTTGATTATAATGTACAGTTTGATGTATTTCATTTTTCTCAACTAGGGTGCATTCTTACAATATTGCGATCCTATTTGGCAATAAATAATTTCATCTCGTTGCAGGGATGAACAAATGAAACTAACCAAACATTTCTCATTTGTTTTCAAACATCGCCATTAATTAAATATATAAATATTTTAAAATAACTATATTTAAATAATGATTTGTGAGTAAACAGCTTAATTTTACTCGTTAAGTAGTCCTAACAAATACCACTCTTGATTTACAAATCCTCTAGATAAATTTGAAATCGCTCGTGGCATTACTTATGAAAATAAATTAACAAAATACAGGCTAAGATTCTACATTTGGGCTGTCACGCCATTGTAGATAAATAGATAGATTTTTTGCTATATATATTCTTTTATTTTATTTTACTCTTATTGACTTTTTGTATCTACGTGGTTTATCTTCCCATCCCCCTTGTTCACACAAGTACACTACATAAACCCAAAGTGGAGGTTTAAAGCCCTAGCCCTCCGGGAATCGAATCCGTGTTGCCGGAGTGGAAGGTAGGGACTCCACCGACTACCTCACGGCAACGGACTTGATGATATGATAATGGAATTTATTGCCTTTTTCAAAAGAAAGGAAATACATATGCATTTACATTGCGCACGGGCCTGCTTGGCTGAACGTGCATTATTTATCCATGAATTAAAAAAAATAGATAAAAATAATCATAATATAAACAAATACCTACATGGATATACACCTGTATCAAAGCAATAATATATATATATATATATATATATATATATATATATATATATATATGGTATGATAAGAAAAATAAATGCCTGGACGGAATTCGAACCCGGATCTCTGAGTCTGTACCTCAGTGTGATATCCATTACACCACCAGGCGAATCCAATTCAAACATTTATATATATATATATATATATATATATATATATGTGTGTGTGTGTGTGTGTGTGTGTGTGTGTGTGTGTGTGTGTGTGTGTGTGTGTGTGTCTACACTACATCACAATAATACATATCTACACTCTTCCATGAAAAGCCATGTGTATAAATAAATAAAGTCTCATTCTGTACATTAATAATTAAAAAAATTGCTAGAAAACAAATTAGAAAAAAAATCACACACACATATATATACCTACACAAACCCCCACACACATACACACACGCGCGCTCATACCCCCCTCCCTCCCTACCCAGCAGACATCAAATGCACTATCAGACTATTCAACTTCTCAAAACTACTTATTGATGGATGTGATACTCATAGCGGTGATCATGTCTATAATTTGAATACTTTTACAATAGGAAATATTCCGTACAATTTTGTAAAGTTAAAGTGGGATTGTTAGTATTTATTTATGTCGCTGTAGTATAGAGAGTGAGAGAGATATTGCCCTGTCTCCATGCAGTAAGGTCTTACGTCTCCAATGTCCACACAATAGCTGTTTGATGAGTTTGAACTGGATTGACAGGAACGCCTGGCTGGCTAGACCACTTCTCCAACACGGGTGTTGTGCGTATAGTCTTAACTCGAGCTGCCGGCTGATGTAATATTCTGACATCAAAAGCCTTGTTGCTTCGTATCACGTTGCTATGGAAACGGAATTCGATTATTCTATTGCTCACCCATAGCAGGACCTTGGTCTGTTTGTTACACTTTCTACAGAATGTCTAAAAATAATTATTTACAATTTTTAAATTTCTCCAAAAATAAACATTCACTCATGCTATCAGATTAAAAATATTTTCATTCAGTAGTAAAAATTTTAGCGAGTTGGGATTTAATTTGTCATACAATTTAAAACTTCTTCTCCTTCTTCTTCGTCCTTTTATGTGATAGACCTAGCGGTCTGTTACGGTCTCAATCCAACTTTGAAGGGTCTGCCCAATGATCTCTTGCCTGGTGGCTGGTAATTTAAGATTTGATATGGTATTCTTGTTCCGCTTATTCTCTATTCATATTTAGAACAAAATAATCAAATTGTTTTGCTCTCGTGTTGTATACTATATTTTGTGAATTACTATGGCTGGACTGTCATAAATAATACATTTTATTACTTATAAAAATAAAAATTATAATGTAAGTAATAAAATTTTATTACATAGTAAATAATTGGCTGAAATATTTCTGAAATACAAAATAATAATAATAATTATTATTATTATTATTACTATTATTATTATTATTATTATTATTATTATTATTATTATTATTATTATTATTATTATTATTACTTTAATGGAGGAGAAAATATTGCAAATATTTGAGAATAAAGTTCTTAGGAAAGTTTTTTGGACATAAGAAAGATGGAGAAGATTAGGTAACAGTGAGCTACATAATCTTTATGGAAAACCAGATGTAATTAGAAGAGTTAAGTCTCGTTTACTGCGATGGTCAGGACATATGGCATGAATATGGAATAAAAAAAAGCTTGGAAACACCTTGTAGGAAGACCAGCGGGATAGCGGCCAATAGATAGGCAAGAATGAGAGGAAATATAGCATTCAGCATGATTTGAGGGAGCTAAATTATACAAGGGAAACTGAAAACGTTGACTCAGGATAGGGATGTATGGAGAACGTGTGTCCATCGGGTTCTAGTTGTTACTATAATGGGCCTCAGACCAATAGCAGGATCAAAGAACAGACAAAAAACATAACACATAAATAAGACAACAACTAAAAGTAGAGGAATTAATCACTACAATAGTGAAATACAGAACAAACTGGAAAGAACACTAGGCAAAGATTACAGAGAATAGAATGCCAAAATCAGCATATAGCTATTCACCGCGAGGAAGAAGAAGTTTGGGAACACCAAAGAAAAAATGGAAACAGCAGCAATTTGGAGCCGGAACAGGCTAGTAAATAAGCCTAAACCGTAATGATGAAGAAGAAGATTACTATAATGGGGAATTTTCTAACAGCTTTCTCATATTGTTTGTCCGGTAATCATTGGGTACATTGGTAATCTAGTTGCATTGCTGGCCCGCGGATTGTTTCTTTTGGGAATAATTCCATGACCTGATGTTCTTCCAGAGGTTAATATAAGTGAGGTGCGCAGTTAAATACATTCGTGATATGAAACCACATAAAATATGATCTGATATTGGTTAGGAGTTCATCTCCAAGTGTCTTCATCAGCTTCATACCAGAATTAGCAATATTATGCTCACCAAACAAAAAAATAATAATACTAGGACATTCGATAAGTAATGGCAGCACTGTTGTACATCAGCGATCCTGGTGGTGACCATTGTAATCTTGTAGTATGTTGTTGTACAAATGTGTAATATTATAATAATAATAATAATAATAATAAATGTGCACTCAGGTTGAGCATTAGTGGTGATTTAGTCTTTGCTGTAGTCTGTAATGGGTTTTGTCCTTTTCGCACATGTTATGATGTGGTATTTGCCGCATCTCTGTCCACACAACACACACTTGCATTCTTCGGTCGGCTCGTGGAATTTCTTGTTATGTACATATGCTTGTTGTGAAATCCGGGTACTGCGAGTCGTGTTGTGACGTGTCTCTGGGGGTTGCACTCTCTGGTCCATCTGTCGTCCAGCATGGCAGTTGTGGTGTAGAAATCTATGTCTATTTCCTTCTTCTTCCTATTTCTGATGCTTATGAATTTCTGGTATGGTTCTGTGGATTGTAGCTAGAATTGGGTTCTTATGTTCCTCTATGAAGTAGGTCTCTCTCATGAGTTCATAAGCAAAAACGAGATGGCGCATGTTTTTCCTATCCTCAGGATCCGTTTCCATGAACAGTGGCTTTCACTTTTTCGATTCTATCGGAGCAGATCTCCGATCTTAGTTTTTCCCAAATTATCTCTATTCCATATGTAATAACTGGTGCCACTGTCGTTTTGAATAACTGGGCACGTCTTTGAATAACTGCATTGCTGTACCTGTCGATAAGTTGGCCAGATTCGGGATATTGTATGATGTTCGGATGGCTGCCGCTGCTCTTTCTTGGATGTGTATTCCGAAGGACGTTGCTGTTGTCTGTAGAGTGAATCCTAAATATTTGTATTTTCCCACTTTTTGTAGTGGTTGATTGAGTAGTGTTATGTTGTCTTTTGATGTTGATTTTCCCCCTTTTCTAAATGTCATCTGGACTGTTTTCTCTTCATTTATCTGCACGTTGTTCTCCTGTGCCCAGATCTCTAATCTAATGTGTAATATTGAAAGTCTGTTGTAAACAGCTATATGTTGTTAATATAATCACTGTCTATCCATTGGTTTACCCATGCGGAACTGGTCGAAGGTGATAAGCCAGACGAAAAAAGTACCTTGGACGAAAGAATGACGATCTTTCACCGTAAAAATACAACTGTCAAGAAATGCGTACTTGGGTTCCACTGGGGTAAAATTTTCCGGAGGTCAAATAGTCCTCCTTTCGATTCTCCGGGCGGGGACTACTTCAGGGAACCCATGTCAAAGGCTCAAACATAGGGACAGGTTTCAAGGAACATGGAATGTTAGGGCCTTATACATTGCGATGGGCAGGTCATGTGTCACGAATGGGGAATGAAATACATGCATGGAAGCTTCTTGTAGGAAAACCAGTTGGTAGACCAAGAATGAGATGGAAGAATAACATTAAGTATGAGTTGAGATAAGTAGATTATGCAGGGAATGATTGGTGCAGGATAGGGATGTATGGAGAGATTATCTCCGCGCGGCCATGAACCTATGGGTTCGATAGTGCCAGTGAATTAGTTATTCACAGTTTATGACATGTGGTAAGTAATACCGCCTTAAAAAGATGTTCAGTAGAATTTGTTTAGAAGATGGAATTGGGAAGTACTCGAACATCCACCAAATTCACCAGACATGAGCCCTTGTGACTATAACTCATTCTAAAAGATCAAAGAACCCCTACGAGGGACATTATTTGAATCAAGAATTGATCCAGACAGCTCTAGATTGATCAGCGGAAGAGATATCCAGAAATAGTCCTGCAGTTGGAGTGCCTCGTCTTCCAAGGATATTGGCAATGTATAGTTGACTTGACAAAAGAACATAAATGAAGTTGGTAATGTCAAACTAGTAGCCTATTAGTAGTCCTGATCACTCCACTGGGAAGCATAGGGCCTTGGTAATAGCTCGCAGCTCGCCAACACCCTCTGTTGTTTATAATAATAATAATAATAATAATAATAATAATAATAATAATAATAATAATAATAATAATAATAATAATAATAATAATAATAATAATAATACTTTATTTATTCTGGCAGAGTTAAGGCCATAAGGCCCTCTCTTCCACTCAACCAGCACAAATACAAATAAATATTTGACAAATATAGATATACACTATACTAATTATAAACAGTTAAAGATACAATAATGTAGCAATGTAAATGTCATGTACAAACAATATTTTATAGGGTAATACCAAAAATGATACGATAATAATAATAATAATAATAATAATAATAATAATAATAATAATAATAATAATAATAATAATATGATACATTATACGAGAAACACCAATTAATATATATATACTTACACTGGATAATAATGAAGTCGAGTTTAGAGCAAATATAAATTTAGATTTCTTTTAAAAGATGCCAATGTCCGGCAGTCCCTTATTTCTTGTGGTAGGGAATTCCAGTTGCGAGAAGTGAAGATGGTATATGACATGGAGTGATGTGATGTCCTATGTTGCGGTATATTAAGCAAGACACTATGTTGTGATCTTGTAAGTTTGCCAATGCCTTAATTTCATTCCAACTGATTCCTACCTGTTCAACTTAATTCTTGATGGTATTACCCCATGATGCCCTAGGTCTTCCTCTTCGCCTTCTCAATCCTTGAGGGTTCCAATCTAATGCCATTTTTGTGGTGCTATCGTTCTCTCTCCTAAACACATGACCAATCCATTTCGATTTTCTATATTTAATTTATTTACAAATTTGATTTTGATTCGTTCTTCTCCAAAGTTCGTTATTTGTTATAATCTCTGGGCATCATATACCCAACATATTCTCAGGCAACGGTTTACAGAGATTTCCGATTTGTTTTGTAGCCTTCCAAGTGTCACAGCCGTGTAATAAAATCGATTTCACATTTGAATTAAATAATCTTAGTTCGTAATATCAAGCGTAACCGAAATAATGTCTGTGATATTGTAGCACTTTTGTCATTACTTATCGAATGTCATAGTGTTTTGAATATTTATTATTTTTCACACAATGACATAAAAGTTTAAAATTTTCAAGCATGTGCTATTTTCTGAAAACATGTTATCTTTGTTTTACAGGTGTCAAGTTCAGAATATTTCAGCGTAAGTTTCGAATGTGGGTCTTTGGCTTCAAGTTGCGACGATCCTTCCTTTTCTACCGAAGAATTTGTTCCTGCTACGAAAGGCACTTGCTTGACGTAAGTAGCAATTATACAACTCCTATCAAAGTGCACTTTATTGTACGAGAAAACGTGAAGTGGGTTTGTGTTTTATAGATCGAATGGCATAATGAATAAAAATCAAGGGGATTATAAAACGTGAAGCAAGTTTTGTATATAAAATTAACGGTACCGTGAAATAAATAAAAACAAAAAAATAGGATGAGTTGAGAAGATGCAAGTGGATAACAAAACATAGAGTTATATGTTTATAGAGATTATCCTTAATACAAAGAACTCACTTCAGCCAGATAAATTTGTTTTATATGAATGGTTCAGAGCACAACTAGACCCAGTCCAGCATGCCATGTTTACAGAAACAAGATGTTACACTTATACAGAGTGTTTCAGAATAAGTATTACAACCTTCTAGGGGTTTTAGAGGGGACTTAGTTGATATACTTTGTAAGGAACCCATGTCCGGAAACGTACCATTTCGAGGTAAAATAAGTTTGAAGATCGAAACACATTGGGCTGATATCGTATATCTTGTGTTTCAGGATAAGTATTACAGACTTTCAGGGGTTGAACTACACCTGTCGAGTCGGAGAAAGATCTTCTTGCACGAATTCTGGCGGCAGTAACAGAAATAATTGAGCACACACCAGGTATTGTGGGGCGTGTGTATAAAATGTGCGGCGAACAACAAGGTCGCCACGTGGGACTTACACTTGTAGTTCAACCCCTAGAAATCTGTAATACCTATTCTGAAACACAAGACACACGATATCAGCCCACTGTGTTTTGATCTTCAAACCTATTTTACATCGAAATGGTACGTTTCCGGACATGGGTTCCTTATCAAAACATGATCTACTAAGCCCCCTCTATAACGCCTAGAAGTCTGTAATTACTTAATCTGAAATACCCTGTATAATTAATTCCCTGAAACTTTTCAGAACTCTGTTTGCAATTACATATTACATCTAATCTTAAGCTATAACCATAAAGAATATAGTTATAATTACTTTAATTTATTTTTATGAAAAAGCCCTAGCATAGTTTTATTTTGTAGGCTATATTCATTTTTATTCAGTACCACCTGTTTGTCTTTTCAACATTTCTGGTATTCTCTTCTGGCATTGATGCATCTTAACTCTCTTCTGAGGGGGGCACGCCGTAGCGTAGTGGTTAAGGCACTGCGCTACAAGCCGGAAGGTCGAGGGTTCGAGTCCCGGTGGGGTCAGGATTTTTAAACTGACCCAAACCTTCTGGCGGCACTATGGCCCTGGGGTCGACTCAGCCTCTAACTGAAATGAGTACCAGACGCTTGTTCTAGGGTAAAGGCGGCCGTCACGCAGGGCTGACAACCCGGCTGACATCAAGTGCCGATTGTCAAGAAAAAGTGGGAGCCTTAACCTCCTACTGCCCCAAAGGCCTCCTGAGGCCTGTAGTGGGATCACTTTACCTTTAACTCTCTTCTGAGGCTGGGTGCCTGGAGTTACGCTGCCCCAATGATATGATGGGTGATGATGCGCCAGCAGATGTCTTAATCTAATTAGGTGAATATGACAAATGATGATTATGATGGCCAGGTGATGTTCGGGCACCGTTTGGACAAAGTTGCCTGACATTTTTCGTACAGGTGAGGAAAAACCTCGAAGAAAACCTCAAACCAGGAAACTTGACCCGATCGGAGATCGAACCTGGCCCGCTGCGTGACAAGTTAGCACACTACCTCGTGACCACAGCGGTTCACGTAGGATATATTCTAATTTATGATGAACTCAATCAGAACCACGAAAAACTAACCAAAATAAATATAACTCCAAACAAACATAAGCTGCATCTCATCCTCCTGCATCTCATCCTCCTGCATCTCATCCTCCTGCATCTCATCCTCCTGCATCTCATCCTCCTGCATCTCATCCTCCTGATGCCTTTGGGTTTAATGTTTTTCTCTTTTCGCGAATAACTCAACTCGCTGTGATCGGTAGTATCATACCCGATACCTTCCCAGTCTGAACCTCTTTTTACCCCAACAGCAGTCTTTACATGGCACCACCAATTAATGTGCATGACCTTGGTTGAGACAGAAGGTTTCGTATGACAACTTGCCTAAAACCCTCTTAAATGCCCCTAAAAACAATATTTTTCAATCAAATTTGTTATTTTGACCCCTATGAACCCTTCAAATATGAAAATAGAAGTATAATTGACAAAATCTCAATTCAGAACCCACATAAAAGCCTTCCAATTTTGTTTTAACCCCAAAAAAATATGTTATTTGTCTTCACAAACCCATTAAGCGCACAAATGAGTATATTTTGTTAAACTTTTCTTCCGAACAGAACAGGTTAAGATTCCTCACAATCACTATGTTTATGTAGCCTATGAATATGTATACACTATATACACAATTTATGTATTATTTTGATCTTAAATTGTGGAACAGGAATAAGCACGAATAGCCAAAACGGATTTCTAAAACAAAATGTCAATAAATTCCATTATTACTACTATAGCCTATATAAGACCTACTTAATAAAGAATAATGAGAGGTCCGTTGAAATGCATAATTCAAAGATATAATAGAGAAAATATGAAATACATTTGTTTCTGCATATTTAATAGCTTATTTTAATTATATTTTGTTAAACTTTTTTTAGAAAATGCATTATTTTACAACAAGAATGTGCACGGTTTATGTAATTTTAGTACAATTAAAATTTAGCCTACAATTCAAAACTTAAAAGAACTTACACAGTAAATATATGCAAAATAAGACATAATATGTTGTATATGTTCTAAATATCGAAATAATTGCCACATTGAAGTTTTCGTGATCAATTATAAAAATTTCATAGTTGAACACAGCTCTCTCTCTGTGGATCGTAGAGCTAGATGAGCAGAACGAAAGCAGAGAGAGAGAGAGAGGGGAGGAGGAGAGCGAGAGAGAGAAGAGAGAGAGAGGAGAGAGAGGAGGAGGAGAGAGAGAGGGGGAGAGAGAGAGAGAGCGAAAGAGAGAAGAGAGGAGGGGAGAGAGGAGAGAAGGAGAGAGAGGAGAGAGAGAGGAGAGAGAGAGAGAGGGGCGAGAGAGAGAGAGAGAAAAAGAAAGAGAGAGAGAGAAAAAGAGAGAGAGATGAGCGGAGAGAGAGAAAAAAAAAAAGAGAGAGAGAGAGGAAGAGAGGAGAGAGGGGAGAGAGAGTAGGAGAGAGAGAGAGAGGGAGAGAGAGAGAGAGAGAGAGCGGAGAGAGCGAGGGAGAGAGAGAGAGAGAGAGAGAAGGAGAGAGAGCGAGGGGAGAGAGAGGAGAGGGAGAGAGAGAGGAGGAGAAGCGAGAGTAGAGGGAGCGCGAGGAGAGAGAGAGAGAGAGAGAGAGAGAGAGAGAAGCGAGAGAAAGAAAGAGAGAGAGAAAGAGCGAGAGAGGAGAGAGAGAGCGGAGAGAGAGAGGAGAGAGAGAGAGCGGCGAGAGCGAGAGGAGGACGAGAGAGAGAGGAGAGAAAGAGAGGAGAGCGGCAGCGAGGAGAGAGAGAAGGAGAGCGAGGAGAGGAGAGAGAGCGAGAGAGAGAGGGAGAGAGCGAGAGATGAGAGAGAGAGCGAGGAGAGAGAGAGAGGAGAGAGAGAGTGAGAGAGAGAGGAGAGAGAGAGGAGAGAGAGGAGAG
>JASPKZ010003826.1:535000-548597 GCA_030220185.1 Diploptera punctata | reverse complement strand
ACACACACACACACACGCAACTCACACACACACACCACACACAACATAACCACACACCACACACCACACAAAACACACACACGCAAAAACCCACAACATACGGCACACAGCGGAAAAAACGTAGACAACTTTGCAAACACACGTATACTCGCAAGCAACACACACTCGCAAAACACACACACAACGAATAGAAACACATACACAACGAAAATCACAGAAACACAACACAAACGAACATAGAAACCACATACACAACACACAAACGCAAAAAAAAACCAAGACACACCACAAGAAAAACACACGCACACATAGAAAATCAACCGACACACACACGCAAAATTTCACATTCATTCTCAACACTCACTCACACACACTCACATACATACACACATATACACTCACCACAACTAACTCACCGTGCGCGCACACACACACGTACGCACGCCGTACCACGCAAAACACAACATACGCGCTCAGAAACACCAACACACACTCACAGCAAAAACACACACATGTGGAAAAAACCTTCACAACCAAAAACACACAAACACGCAAAAACAAACACATATGCGCACCTAAACCTACACCTAAACCCACACACCCAAAAACACACACTCGAAACCACACACAAAGACAAAAACTACACAAACCCGAATACAAACACACACAAACAAACACGCTGAAACACACACAACAAGCGCTCAAATTACGCACACAAACACACACACCCCACATGCGCGACGAATACACACAAAACACACGCCAAAACACACGAAACAACAAACAAAACACACACAGCAACACCACAATCACGCGACGCACACAGCTACACACAAACACGTACGACACATGAATCACACAAACAGTATACACAAATACGTATACAGACAAACACACACAAACGCTACACACGCAACCACATTTAACACATCACCATACATACTCTATTATAACACAAACACATACACGCAAACAACACAGTCACACAATACCCCCCCATACTCGCGCGCGCACCCGCACGCAACGCAAGCTACACAAAACAACACACACACAAAAAACACCACACACACAAGCAGAAGAACACACGCACCTTAAATCCACACACACAAGCCCACTGCGAAAACAACACACGGCAAAGAATTACACACTCACACGCAAAATCCACCACATATTCACTCACACATAAACACACACACACTCAAACACACACAAATACACATTCAGAAACACACATACAACCACACACACGCTTACACACATAACAACACACACAAATACACTACCCAAACACACACACAACCCATTAAGCTTACGCACATAGAAACACACACCTACACCCGCCTCGAAACAACGAATAACACACACAAACACGCACACAGAAACGCACCATAAACACCGCAGATCAAACCCATCACTCATTAATACACCGCACCAGTCTCGCACAACACAAACACAAACAAACACCTACAAACCATCCACCCAAAGACACACCACGAACACCACCCCCCTCCCAACCCAAATAGAATACACGCACACACACATACACACAAACACAGACTAAACACCATGCTACCACAAGCACATACACACAGCACATACACCCATTACAAAAACATAAACACAAACACACACAGATAGTGCACGTCCAAACACATAACACACAACCCATAAAACACATACCCCTACACACACAAGCACATACACACACACATACACACAAGCCCTACCCAAACACCTACAAACCACCCAAACAATATACACAAAAAGACACCCCGTGCGCACCAGACACGCGCCGCGAACACTCGCGCGCACACACACACACACACACCAACAATACACACACGAAAAAACCTCACACAAGCACACGCAAAGCCACACAGAACAAACAGCACACCCACGCCAAACGCCACACCTTCCAAAGCCACATACACCACCCCAATGCACAACCCCCCACACCTCCACACGAAAACCACACCCATACACAACCAAAACCACAACTCAGAAACCACAACAAACACGCAAAAAAACCACCAACCCACACGCCCACAACCCCCCCACCCCCACCCTCAAAAACTCACACACCAAACATTGCCACACAAACATACACAAAATACAAACTACACGAACTCAACACACCCCCTAACCCATCCACAAACACACCCACTGCCCCCACTCACCCTCCCCCTCTCTCCCCACATCCCCCACACGCACCAACATCCAAACACACGCACAACACACACATTGCAGCACAACCGAACCCACGCACCAATCACACACAAATCACAACGCACATAAACACACACATACACAACACACACAAGGAAACCCAAGGACCACACTCAAGCACAACACTCAAACATACACCCCAACGACTCACACACAGACACACACTCCAACGCACACAAACGCGCACACACACTGATGCACCCCAATACACTCACAAAACACACCCACACACAGACAACTCACACACACGCACACAAACCTACGAATAAACAACCACTTACACAAACACTTACTAACACACACAAATACACACATAAACACACACTCAAATACACAGAAACGCACACACAAATACACACACAAACCCACATAAACACATACTCACAAACACACACACACACTAAACACACACATCAATAACACACCAACGAACACGCAAGAAAAACACAAAACCCGCACCCGAAACACACACAAACACACAACACACACACAAGTATCCACACACAAACACACACACAAGTACAAACACACATACACTCAAACACGCAAACACATATACACACAGACTCACACAGGAACACGTACAAGGACACACACAGATGTACACATACACAAACACACAGACGCACAAACACTGAAAACACTCGCGAACACACACTCACAAACACAAACGCACACACATAACACACATTCAAACTGACAAACACACATAGAACACACACATAAACATACACATAAGCACTCACAGAAAAACACACAAACACACACACACAAAGACACATACACAAACGCACACCCACAAACAGACACCCCAAAACATACCGCAAACACACACATGCACGCACATCCAGACGTAACCACACACACAACACCCGCACACAAACCCCGCACACCGAAACACACACAGAAGACCACACAAACACACACACAACGCATCCCGCATATGAAACACAACACACGAAATGCACAAACACCACACATACAGACAAACACACAACAACATACAACACTCAAACAGACAAAAAAAAACACAATTCACGCACACACAAACACAATCGCACAACCACATAAACACGCACATAATACACTCACACACAAACCACAAAAACAATGTCTCCATCACACACAAACAAAACACACACAAGACACACATCAATACACACACAAACACACACACGAACAAGCACATACACATACACACACACGGTACAAACAAACACATACACACAATCACATACAGATACAAACACATACACACAGAGACACATACAAACACATACACACACAAACGGATACACACGAACACATACACGCACACATTAACACGTACACAAACAGATACACACACAGACATACAAACGCGCACACACACAGACACGCGCACACTCACACTCGAGCGCGCGCACGCACGCAGACACATACAAAACAACACATACACAACAACACATACACAAAACAGCACACACAAGAACAAAACACACAAAAACAACTCGCACTCAAAAACACAGAAGTACAGGAAAAACCACACACACACACTCAAAACTTCACAAACTCGCAAAATGCCACTCACACACACACACACGCGCAAAAAGCTACACACACACGCAAAAAACCACACACATACACAAAAAGTCCACACACACAAACGCAAAAAACTATAGACACACACACGCAAAGAAATACACACACTAACGCAAAAAACCAGACACACACACACGCAAAACAAACACCAACCACACACCAACACCACAACACAAATGCAGAACTCACACATGCACACGCACTCGCAAATCAACAACACACACACGCAGAAACCACACACACACATAAACAACACACACACAAAACACACCACTTCACAAAAAACACGAAAACCCAAACACACGCAAATCGCCACACACACGCAAAACGCCGCACACACGCAAAAAGACACACACGCAAAAAGCCACACACACATACACATGCCCACCCTGCAAAAAACCCCACACGCACACATCAAAAACCACACAGATACACACTCAAAAAAGACCACACTCAAACCACCAAAAGCACACACACCACGCAAGTCCCCACCATCACCCAATATCCCATACACACAATACTCAAAAACCCACAAACACACCACACGCACAAGCTACATACACAAACGCAAAAAAAACAAATAAACGCACGCGTAAAAAACCACACACACAAACACGCGCGCGCACACACACACACACACACACGCAAAGACACACACAGATTTAAACACAGAAAAAACACACGCTTAAAATCACACACACACACGTAAAGAACCACACAGCATGCGCAAAGAAGCATACCTACACGCGCAAAGATCCACACACACGCGCGCAAAAAACAACACACACACAAAACACAGCACAACCCAAGAACAACACACACACACACGCAAAAAAACATAATCACACACACACGCAACAAGACACACACACACCAAGTATACACACATGCAAACAAACAAACACATACACACATTCTAAACACACTCACACACACACACAAAGGACTCTCAAACAGACACACAAACATTCACACAAACAAACACACAAACACGAAGACTCAAAATCACACAAGTACACATATACAAACACCCACACGTATACACAAACACACATAAACCCGGCAAACACACACACAAACGCACATACATAAACACACGCACAAACACACATACATAAACACACACACAAACACACACATATATCACACGTACACAAATAACACGCACAAACACACACACAAACGCACATACATAAACACACACCCTTAAGCACACACACTAACACACACAGGCACACACATCGACACACCAACATACCCAAAAAACACACACACGAAACCGCACACAAATCCACACACAAACACGAATGACATAACCACACACAACAAACACACCAACACCCACACACACGAACACACCAATAGCACCCCACCCAATACATACACCAACTCACATACACAAACACCTAGAACAAAACACAAAACATACCCGCAAACATATACATAAAAACACACACAAACACACATATAAACAAACACACACGCAAATCACACACACAAATACATTTACACCTGAACACGCACACACAGAAAGACGCAAACGAACACAGTCTCACAAACACACACACGAACACAAACACACACAAGCACACATACAAACTGACGTACATACACAAACACACGTAGAAATACGCATATAAACACACACACAAGCACATACAGAAAGCACACAAAAAGACATGCACACAATCACACACAGAAACACACAAAAACACACTCACACATACAAACACACACATGCACACACATAGAAACACACAATCACAAACAAAAACGCACACATAAACACACACATAATACACTCACACAAACACACACTCTCAAACACACACAAACATGAAAAAACAAAGATACACACGCAAACACACACACGAGCAGTCACTCAAACACACACCCAACCCCCACACACAATCACACACACTGACACATACACACACAGACGCATACACACAAACGCATACACTCAGACACAAACACACAAACACATACACACATAAACGCATAAACCCAAACTTACACACAAACACACACACACGCGCTCACACACAGACACGAGCACACGCACGCACATACGCAAGCATAACAAAACAACACATACACAAAACAAGCACACAAAAACAACACGCACACAAAAACAACACGCACACAGAAAACACAAAAGTATATAAGGAACCCACACACACGCAAAACGCCACACACACGGAAAAGCCACACACACATACACACACACAAAAAACGCGCGCTTGGGCGCGCAAAGAACCACACACTGCAAAATAACCACACACATACACACGCAAAGAACCACGCACACAAACACGCAAAAAAAAAACCCACACACAAGCAAAAATCCACACGCACACACGCAAGAACCACGCACACACACATATATAAACCACACACACGCACGCAAAAACCACACACACGCACGCAAAAATCCTCACACACGCGCGTAAAAGCCACACACACAAACAACACGCACACAAAAACACAAATATACACAAACACACACACACGCGCAAAGACCACACACCCTAACACGCAAAAGACCACACACCCTAACACGCAAAAACCACGCAAACACAAACACACATACGCGAAAAACCACACACACACGTACGCAAAAACCACACGCACACAAAGGCACGCACGCAAAAACCACACACACAAACCATACACAGACGCGCAAAAACACACAAAAACACACACGCGCATAATACAACACACATACACACGCGCAAGAAACCACACAAACACACACACGCAAATAACCACAGACAAACACAGGCTAATACCACACATACACACGCAAAAAACGACGCACACACTAAAAAGTCCCCCCACACACACGCGCGCAAAAAACCACACTAACGTGAAAAATCACACACACTAACACAAATCTACACACATACGTGCTCGCGCGCGCGCCAAAAACCAAACACACACGCGCGCGCACACACACACACGCGCGCGCGCGCGCAGAAAACCACACACACAAAATCACACAAACGTAAAAACCCACTCACTCACATACGCAAAAAACAACACACTCACACACAAAAGCACAACACACAAATACGCACATAAACACCACACACGCAAACACACACACACTCGCACGCAAAACACAAGCAAAAAACCACACACCCAAAACCCACACATTTGCAAACAAACACACACACAGACACACACACGCAAATACACACACAAATGCAATCACACACACGGAAGCATGCGCATGCGCGCGCACGCACACACACGCACAAAAAACGCACGCAAAACACTAACAAACACACACACAGATACACAAACAAACACACAAACACGTACACTCAAACACACAAATACGCATACACAAACACACACAAGCACGAACACAAACACACTCACATAAACACACACAATAAACGCACAAACTTATACACACAAACACACACATCACACACAAACGCACACACAAGTACACACACAAACATGCACAAGGATACACACGCATACACAAATACACATACACAACCGCACACGATCACGCACACAAAGACATACACCCACACACAAACATACACATACAAACACAGATAAACACATATACACACAAACAAACACACACACACGAAAACAGACAAACTCACACAAACACACACACGAACAGAAACACACACACGAACACATACACACACAAACTCACACACAAAGGCACAGACACGAACAGATGTACAGAGAAACCACACAGAAACACACACACAGACAGTCACACACAGTAACAGATACACAAGAACACACATTCACAATCACACACACACACAAACACACGCATAAACACAAACACACACAAACACATATAATATAACATACACACGCAAACGCACATACAAACACGCACACAAACACACTCAAACACACATAAAACACACTCACACAAATACACGCACAAAAACACACAAGCACACTCACACACACAAACCTACAAATACGCACAAACACACAGACACACACACTCAACACACACACATGCACAGACAACCACACATACACACAAACACGCTCACAGAAACACACACCGAAATATATACATACAAACACACCTCAATCACACACAATCACACAAACAAACATACACACTCAAACACATACAAAAACACACAATCACAGACACAAACACACACACATAATACACACACAAACACATAAAACGCACGCTCAAACACACACAGAAACAAGCACACACAATGACACATATACAAACATGGCCACAAATTAACACACAAAGAACGCACACACACACGACACTCACACAAACTCACAACTAATCGCATACACACAAACACACACACACACACACGCATACAAACACATATACAAAATCACATACACACACGCGCGCGCGCACACACACACACAATCGCGCGTTCACACGCACGCACCCACTCTAGCGAACACAAAACAACACACACTAAAACAACACGCACACAAAAACAACACGCACACAGAAAATAAAAATACACAAAATCCACACACACGCAAAAAGCGACACACGCACTCAAAAAAACCACACACACACCCAAAAAACAACACATATACACACGCAAAAAGCCTCACACACAAACACGCTAAAAACCTCACACACACACACACTTAAAAAACCACACACACGCAAAAACCACACACACGCAGATAAACCACACACACGAAAAGGCCACACACACACACCACACACACACACCAACACACGAGAAACCACACCCACTCACGCACGCAAATAACCACACACACACGCAAAAATCAACACACACGCGCGCGCAAAACACCACACATACATGCAAAAAACCACACAAACACACGTAAAAAACACACACACACACACACGCAAAAACAACACACGCACTCGCGCGCAATAACCACACACACGCAAAAAAACACACATACACACGCACGCACACAGAAAACCGCACACAGAAAACCACACACACTCGCTCAAAGGAGCATACACGCGCAAAAATCCGCACATGCACGCACAAAAACCACACACACACAGATAGAACAACACACACACACACACACACGCAAAAACCACACTCTCCCACACATACACACACACAAACACATAAAACAAAACACACACGCGCGCGCAGAAACACCACACACACATGCAAACAGAAAGACACACACACACGCGCGCAAACATACACACACACACAAACTAACACACAAACACAAGCACTCCAAACACACACAAACGCACATACACAAACCACACACATATACACATAAGCACACAAACACAGACCCACAATCATACACACATAAACACACACAAACACACACACATACATACTCACACACAAACACACATACAGACAATCACACCCTCAAACACATATATACACACTCAAACACATATACACTCAAACTCACACACAAATACACAGACAGAAACACACACACGAACATAAACTCACAAACACACACAAATAAACACACGCACATACACACACAACCACACATACACACACAAAACATACACACATTCGCACACACAAACACACGGTACACAACCACATATACAAACACACACAAACACACAATAAGCACACACACAACCACACACACACACTCACACACACACACACACAAGGACAAACACACATACATACATACACACACACACAAACACACCACAAACTCGCACACACACAAACCCACACGCAACACACAAACACATACACACAGACACAAACACACATAGAAACACACGCACACAAAGAAATGTACCCAAAAACACTCACAAAACACACACACAAACACTCACACAGACACACAATCCGCAGACACACACAAACGCATGCACACACAGACACATACACACAAATACATACATACTCACGAACACACACACACAAACGCGTACACATACAAACACATACACACTTAAACACACACACACACAAACACACACATACACACAAACACATACACACTTAAACACACACACACACACACAACACACACATACACACACAAACACATACACACACAAAATATATGTGCACATACACAAATGCATAAGTAGGTACCAAATTGTTGTCATAATTAAAATAATCTTAAATATAATGAGATGAACAGAACATATTCAGAGGACGCACAATGAAAAAATAGACTTAAAATTGAAGGTAGACAAACAGTTGGAAGACAAATTTCTCACTCAATTAATGTAGGCCTAGTTTTACCTTGTTAGGGAGTTAGGAAAAATAAATTTGTTGATTGTATTTAGAGATAGAAACGCTTGGAAAAGAATCTTAAGTGGGGCTAAAAGCATGTATAACGCCTTTTGATTACGGGTACACAGTTCATATTTTAAGGTTTCAAAACTTTGCGTATTACAAAAATTGTGACTTTGTTAGGTTTGTGATTAGAATGTGAACCGAAAGTCCAATTTCGGTTCGTGCCATCAGTGCCGTTAACCTCCTTTAACTAGATGATTCGTGAACTATGCCAATTTCCGTTCTCTCTGCATCTACCCCCACTCTCCTTTCTACTCCTCCCCTTGCGCTGTTTGTACTGCGCATCTTCCCCTTCTACCTCGGAACGCTCAAATACCCTACGCACATTCAGAACAGCATCATTCGATCGGAACTTTTGGTTGGAACATTGTCGTCGTCTGGAGGACGCGAGTGGCGTGGTTTGGGATTTTGGTCCGGCAGACCAGGGAAAGGCACCCTGGCAAGGACTGAAAGTATGTATGTGAGGTTGTTTGTGTGAGTTATGTTAATTATTATTTTGTCTTTTAATTTATGAATGATCACAGTTATGTAATTCTTTAATTCTATTTTTCTAACTTCAGACGTCCAATTTATATTAAATGCTATTTTTTATATAATGTGTAATGTTGGGAAATGAAAATAATTTTAAGTACAGAAATGGATGTTTTAAGAAGATCAGCTGGAAAATCTAGAATGGATAGAATACAAAATAAAGAAATAAGGGAAATTATGGGTGTACAGGAGGAGCCGGACATCATAGACATCATAGAAAAGAAAAGATTGCAGTGGTATGTTCATGTCAAACGAATGCCAGAGCAAGGATTGCCAAAAATTGTTATGGAATGGATCCCAATGGAAAGAAGGAAGAGAGGAAGACCGAAGAAAACTTGGATAGAAGGGGTACAAGCAGCCATGAATATCAGAGAAATGGAGGAAGATCAATGGATGAATAGAGAGGAATGGCGTTTGGTTTCCGGAAGACGGTGGCAGCTGCCACGATACCGGATGATGATGATGATGATGTTTAATCATTATACGTTAGATACTTCATTGCTGTCTTGTATATTCCCGTACACAAAGCTTGCTCAGAGGTCATACGAACTCCTTTATTCCCGTCTAACTTTCATGGTTAATAATAATAATATAACTTCGGCTTAGCTAAGTATAATAGATTAATACAGTGTTTTAAAATATATTGTTGATTAATGTTTAAATATTCGCATAGGAAGGATGAATCAATCTTTGCCTCTCATGGGCCCGGGCAAAGGCTTTTGAATATTACTTATTGTTATGAACTCAAGGCTAATATATATACACAGGGTAATAGAAAGACGAACACGGCGCATATATTTGTTGTAGCTGTCAGCGGGTTTTTTGACTCTGGGTTTTTGAATATTTGGTTACCAAGGGTAATAATTATAGGTCCGCGACACAATCCGTAGCAGTCAGCGTGGTTGTGTTAACCCGCGGCACAAATGTATAGATTCTTCGTAGATAAATAACTTACATATGTTTTTACAGAGTAATTCAGAGGATAAGCCTGGTTAGGAAAGAGTAGGCCGGAATTGAGTTGGTTAAGGCAAAGAAGACCAATGCACTGGGTAAGCTAGTCTAATTCCAGGGTTCACCGAGTAGACCAGGAAAGCCAGGGTACTCCAGGATAAGCGCTGGTAGACAAGGGTATACCAATTTAACGGAACTTTATTTTCTAGCTTAACTGAAATAGGCCTATAGTATATTGTTTTAATTTGTGTCTATATACAGTATACAGATGACAAAATTCTGATTTGTAGTCCACCGCTATGGTCTCGAGGTAGCGTACTGTTCTGTCACGCAGCGGGTCTGAGTTCGATTCTCGGTCGGGACTATTTCTTGGGTGAGGTTTTTTCGGGGTTTTTCCTCACCTGTACCACAAATGTCAGGAAACTTTAAAGCCCAAGCGGTCCACGAATACCACCTGGCCATCATTATCACCACTATCATATTCGCTTCTTTAGAATAAGTTTAGATTGAGGCCTCTCCTGGTGAATTGAATAAAAAAAATTAAACTGTAGACCAAGAGGATATTGTCGAGTTGCAAGACGAAAAAACAAGATGGGGCGATGTGTTCAAATGTGGACGGAATAGCTCTTGTGGAAGAAGAAAATAATAATGTTATATTGCCATGTTGATATAAATCAAAATAACTGATATATAATAGAAGACGAAAAGTTGTAAGGTTACATTATGTAAATTAACTAATTCATTTTATTCGCTGCATATCTGCATGCTGGAATATGAGATATGCCTCAATATTATCAAAGTCAAATTGCCTTTTAGATGCAACATGTTCATCGAATGGAAGATCACAGAATACCCAAACAAATGTTAAGATATCAACCTGCAGGAAGAAGAAGACCAGGACGTCCACTCAAAAGACTTTTGGATGGTGTTTCTCTTGAGGCCGAAACAGGTCAACAAATGGCCTAAATTCGTGAATGTACTATGGCGATGATGAAATTGCTTTTGGTTGAAATAGAAACAATATCTAAACTTTCAACTAACTATCTGAATGGTCCCCTTTCGTCCAGCTTCGGGACATGGGTGCTACCCTAATGGGAAGTTTCTTGACCAGACAAATTTAATTACACTTAATATTGTTTAGTTGTTTCTTGACTCACCTCACACTTCTTACTCTAAGAAGTATGAGGTGAGTCAAGAAACAACTAAACAATATTAAAATAAACCTTATAGTGTTATTTCCTATCTACATAACTTAATAAAGTTGGCTATCAAGTCATAGGAAAACAAGAATTACGTAAACATCTGAAACAACATGGCGGTTTCAAAAATACAACATTTCAACGAACATTTTTCGAAAACTAAAATGGAAATTAAAAGATAATTGAAATCAAAAGAACTCAGAAACAAAAGAGCTGCAGATATCAAATTCATCAACAAATGTTTATATAATAAGAAGTATGAGGCGAGTCAAGAAACAACTAAAAAATATTAAAATAAACCTCATAGTGTTATTTCCTACCTACATAACTTAACTTAGTTACACTTATTTCCCTATAGATATTAACGAGTGACATCTTCTCGAGGAGACTTCTAGTAGAAAACTAAGGCATTACTTAAATGGATGAAGATTGGTTAAATTTTATTCAGAGGGCTTTTTATCAGGCTTGAGGTTCTTTTACGAGCCCGAAAATCTTCAGACTCGGGACTCACGGCTTAAAATCCCTTCCGGAGGATTTGTCCCTTGTATTTTTCATCCTAAAAATCTGTCGACCTCGGCCAGATTTGAACCCGTAAGCTTTGGGTCTAGAGGCAAGTAACATAACCACTATACCATTGCAGCAGACCAACTAACTATAGGAATGAAGAAAATTCAATATTGGCATAACAAAAATTATGAAATTAGTTATTAATAGTTTCTATGAATCTCTGTACTATCAATAAACATGTAACAATTTAATAGTAATTATGTTAATGAGAAATAGTTCACATGGTGATTCGAAATTATGATATTATAAATGACCTAGTTTTGG